>JAYJLX010052586.1:0-11147 GCA_036873525.1 Chalinula nematifera | reverse complement strand
GGAAAAGGAGGGGGAGGGGGGAAGGAGTGAAATATGTGCTAATTCCCCTAGCAGGATTGAATGAAAACAGGATATTGAGAGTTATAATGATTAATGAATCTTAGCACATGCATGCCACATAAAGGGTGGGGTTACAGGTACATATGTGCTTACAGCACAGTTTATTTGTTTGTCTTCAGAACAATACTTAGTACAGCTAGTCTAGTGCTAGTGAAGTGAATAGTGAATACTCTAAAGTGAAGTGAACTAGGTATACTGAACTTAACAGGGAATAGCTAAAAGGAAGACATGAGTGATCCTCTGAGAGATACACATGCCCAAGACAAGTACAGGGAGAAGTCCAAAGCCAAAGATAAGAAAAGCAAAGATGTGTCTCATATTGTGTCAATTCAAGATGTTCACCAGATACAACCTGCTGGGAAAGCTTCAAAGGGATTGAATGAAGTTCTCAATAGTCCATCTAATCTCAAAATGGTATCAAAGAAAACTAACAGAAGTGACCATAAGAAAATTGATGATAAAATAGTAGAAAAGGCTAAGACAGGTGAACCACTGACAAAACGTGAAGAAACAAGAGCTAGACAAAAAGTGAAGGTTCTTCAGAAAAACCAAGACAAGTTGAGCACTGCAGATAAACGTGGATTTAAAGAACATTTTAAAAGTTTGAAAACAAAAAGTGGAAGCACTGTCTGGGATTCTAGAAAGGATCGGCGTAAATAAAAGATATTTGGAATAGAGGGGACTACTGGACTATAAGGTCATTATAATTATTATGATTCCCCTTTCATTTTGCAGACTTTTTTTCATTTTGAAGGCTTCAGTTTTTATAAGCTTCAATTTTTCTTTTGTAGGCTTTAATTTTCATTTTTTATGCTTAACAATAATATTATAATTATTGTTAGGCTTTTTTATTGCGTACATAGGCTTTGATTTGGTGAATATAAATTTACTGATAAACCCCATCACCTCACTTGATACATCAGTAACCATTAAGGCATGATTCACATTAATGTATATGTGACTAAAATGAATACACGGGAAGAATACAAATCGTTATAACATGACATTTAATGTTTTAAAAGTTCAATTTTTTTAAGTACGAAACATGAACGATTTGTAGTCTTCTCGTGTCTTTGCTTTCATTACATATACATTACGTTTACGTTACGATTATAGTATGAATGAGCACTAGGCCTGGGGGTCAATTATTTTTATTGTAATCTATTACTATTACTATATATCACAGCCAAATAATATGCCTAATATATTACATTACATACATTACATTACATACATTACATAATACATTCAATGTTACATTCAATGTTACTATTATAATTTCTATGATACTGTTAAACCATAATGTCAAAAACAACAAACATAAGTTAACAGTGTACATGTATTAGATGGTACATGTACAAGCATATTGTTTTTTTTTTCTTTTGTATAACATCATCCAACAATGATCAACAGCAAAAATGCAATATTTTCCCACCATGTTATACACATAATATGTATGGCACTTTACACCATATAAATGCATGTAGTATTGCTGTTTCCACTCAAACTTGATAGCAAAGTCAACAACTGATTCTTTCAAAAAAATGTCACACTCTTATGTATTGGAGTATAGTATCATTTTAGTGAACTGGTGAAAACATAATTTGACTAAGGTAAAATAATACAATGACAGTTAGCGTAGACAATAAAATATAAAAATGAATAGAATTATAACAACAGAATATGAGAATGAGCAGAGACAGCAAGACTGTGCAATTGTCCTCCTAACATATACAGATATAAATTGACCTGTAAAAAGTCATGTTTGGAATTTTACTTTTACTATTCAGCTGAAAACAAAATATTGATTACTAATATTTTACTGAAAAAAAATGTAATAATAATTACTATTATTGAGCACAAACAAAAATGAAGCCATAATTAACAGTTGCCTCACTGTATAGCTAACTCATGTGTACACACCTTCTAATGCAATAAGTGGGTCGTAGTACAGTGGTAGGTGTGGTCTGATCTGTAGCCTCTCTCCTCCTCTGTCTGGTGGTGGGCTTACATACATACCTGCAATAGATAGCACACTATGTATACATGCATATCCCTTCCAGAGCCGCCCAATAACAGCCTGTCAAAGCCTGTCAACTGGGGGAACAACAGAATCATCATTATTTCTAATGTATATAGTACCTCAATAAATCCCTACTGTCTTCATTGCTGCCGAGTCTCCTCTTCTTTTGGGGCACTTTACGTGGTCTCTTGTATTCCTTACTAATCTTGTTATCTCCCAGGACCACACCCACTAGCCCAGGTTTAGGAACAGGGTCCCCTGGAACTGCCTGCCTACCTCAGGTTCAGATTCTGTACTCTCAGTACCTGTACTACTGAGGGCAGCTTCCTTTGGTTCCCTATAATAAATCCGTATGATATAAAATTGTCAAAAGACAAGCAACACAGCCCCAATTCCCCCAAACGAGGATATAATTTTGTTTAATGGCAGGATAATGAATTCTTTTGCATATGCTCAGAAAAAAAAGGTGGGCGGAAATTTGATATTCCCACTTTGAGTTCCTTTGCTTGCTTTGAATGTCTCATGTATTTACTTTTTTGTAACCAGTAATAGCCAGCAGTATAAAGATTATAGTTTAAGGAGACTATAGGAGACATGGCTGACATGGCAAGAGATCCATATGCTCAAGCAAAATACAGGGAACAATCGCAATCCCAGTATAAGGATGAAAAAGAGTGTGCTCACATTTTGTCACTTGGACTTGCTGCTGACATAAAAAATGACTACCTTTCAAAGAAAGACATAGGAGTCTTAAATAGCCCAGATAATATGCGAATGGTATCGACAGAAACAAATAGGAGTGATCACAAGAAAATTGATAATGCCATATTTGAAAAAGCCAGGACAGGTGAAACACTAACACAACGTGAAGAAGCAAGAGCAAGGCAACAAGTGGATGTTATACAAAGAAACCAAGACGAACTGTATTCAACAACTCAATTTAGAGACCACTACAAGAAACTACACACAGCAAGTGGAAGAACAGTCTGGGATGATCGAAAGGATCACAAGAAATAGGAATAAAAAAGACTTTTAGCTTTTCTGTACTTAAAAGCCATAAAGTATACACATACCTTGCATAAATATGCATTATTGTAAAACTTTTCCTTTTTCTCTGTTTTAGGTTTTTTGATTATTTGAACCCTTTAGTGGCTCACATAAAAAAGAACAGTTTTACAAACGTATTAGTCAAAAACTATTTTTGGCTAAAAAATAAAAGTGCCTATACAGAAGGATTAATTGTTGTATAAAAAGTATTATTCAAAAATCGCTACTTTGTGAAATATGGGCTGCAATATATCAGTAAAATTTGCCATATGTAAATTTACAAGCTTACATACCTTCTAATACAATAAGTGGGTTGTAGTACAGTGGTGGGTGTGGTCTGATCTGTATCCTCTCTCCTCCTCTGTCTATAGTTGCTGGTCCCTGTAGTAACCTAGTCTCTCCATCGGATGATAGTGGTGTCTCTGATGCGGTACTGGGCTCCCCACGAGGTACTCTAATGTCCCTGAATACTATTCGCTGTTCCTCTTGAAACACACGTCTCTAAGCTTTCTTCCTCTAGGGCTCTGGGCTGTCGCCTTCTCTCCTCTTCTTGGGCTCTAGCCTCTTCAGTTGCTAAATAATGCTCACGATTAGAGTCCATTTGCTGTAAGAAATCATCCTAGACAAATATAATAAACTTAACTAAATGAAACATCAATAGATAGCACTCTATGTATATTCCTTCCAGAGCCACCCAATAGCAGCATGTCAAAGGACTTTTTTCAGTCAATTTATAGCATTTTTAGGCCAAATCTCACTCATAAGCAGTCAAAATTATAATACATGTAAAAGATATAATTTAACAAATTACACAGTAAAATGTTCTATTTCTTACTGGGAGCCTTGTCTTCTATCTCACAGTACAGTAAATAAAATACTTGCTATAGTGCAATGTGAAATACATGTAGTGGACTCTATACACACTAAACATAAATAGACCACCTAACCTCTCCAGTATTGTTAGTAGTTTCCCTTATGTTATTGTCATTATTCCTCTCTCCTGTGATCTGACTGTGTCCATTACTGCTCGGACCACCTTCATTACGAACAGGATCAAGATGGCTACTGTTAGACTGTAAAGTGGGCGGAGCCACAATAGGAGAGAACTCGGTAGTGAAATCACTAGCATTATTCATTATATCCAGTGACTGGCTGAGTTGGAACATATTGTTACTAGTACTACTTGGAGGGATAATATGGATGCCAGAGAAAGGAGGTGAAACCTGTTTGAAATAAAATTAAAGTAGCAAATTAAATTAATATTTTAAAGCACTAATATAATGTTAAGGACACCACTATTACCAATTCAACTCTGTTTTTAATTTTTCTGATGCTACTTTGGTTAAAATTTGTTGTAAAGGTTTAATTTGTGTATCTGCTTATCAACACATCTCTAATATCAACAATGTACATCTGTACTAGTCAGGCATGGCCTCACCCTCCATTTAGGTCAAGGGTCAGGCTGTGCCTGACTAAATCTGTACATACGTAGACTTCAATTGTAGATATTGCTTCAATTGTAGATATTGACCAATTACCTAGAAAATGCTGTATACTGTCTAAACTATGTCCTACTAAAGGCATGGGAACAACCAAATCATCATTGCTTCTTGGTCTTCCCGCTGCTTGACCTCTCCTAAGGTTAGATATTACACTAGACAGTATATATGGAAGAGGGAGGAGAAAGCGAGGAAGGAGGGGAAGAACTATTTCTTGAGTTATCCATTATAACGCAAATACACATGGCTGAACACGCCTACTATCTAATTTGAATCTAAATTCCGATTTTGGTTCCGGCTGGACAAGTCTAGGTCTGGGGCCAAGTGATTGCATTAGCCAAACCTAAATTGCAAGGTTGACGCTTCATTAAGGACGCACTGAAAGTTGGCAATTTATTCGTTCCTTTTATCATTTCTCTTGCTTTAAGTTAAATTATTCACTCCATACAATTTGATTTGTGTATCTGCTCTCCAACACATTTCTAACTTCTAATGTAGATGAAGTCAATCTGAACATGAGTAGGTCTAGACTCCAATTATAGCATAACCTGGACCTCAATAATTCTGAAGAAATTGTAAAATACTATATAGCATACCTGAACCCGGTGTGGGAACAACCGAATCGTCATTAATTGTTTCTTGGTCTTGTTGTTACTTGACCTCTCCTAAGGTTAGATATACACTAGACAGTATGGAAGAGAATGGGAAGAGGGAGGATCTATAGGAGAAGGCGAGGAAGGAGTGGAAGAACCATTATTTGAGTTACATTAGTGATGCACGTGCCACGTGGCTGAACACATTTAGGGTGTGGCAATTCAATTCCGGAATTCCAGTTCCAGCTTGTCCATCCAAATCTGGGGCCAAGTGTATGTATTAGCCATACCTCATTACTAGGTCTAGACACCCATCTTATTAACTAAATCATGCATCCCTGTTTTTTCCTTTTTTTTTTTTTTTTTTTTTGCAAACTGAACTGGCCACTATGCTACCCCTGGATGCAAATCTCATAAATCAGCCCCTCCCCCGAGACTAGCCGGATGCATAGCCCAGATCTTTTGCACTCCGGCATTCTTCAGAACTTCAGAAATCATTAAAGCTATCACCTCACAATGAGTCATCAGGAGAACGACAGGGATGTGATATGCATAATAAAACCAATGATAATAAAGACATGCAGTGTTGCTGCAAGCTACGTAGGAAGGGCATGGATATAAAAAAGCCTCACTGAAGGCAATATACCCGTCAATACTGCCCAATATGGAGCTCGATCGAGAAAAGCAACATCAGGACAATGAGCCAATGCCATCACCAATACTGTGTATGTCAGATCCCCAGTTAAACAAGTGACCCGTTTGCAATCACTGCACCGCCGGTACCGCTGTTCATGACTGGCATTGTCTGTCTGTAGTAATACCAGCCACATGATTGGATCTATGCTAGTAATAGTATGTTCTTAACGGAAATGGGCTTTATCCTCTAGGAGCTACCAAAGAGTCAGTTAGTTTATTTGCTATCGAGTTAGAGATCATTATGTATATGCAAGACAATTAGGGGTGTGGCTTATTGATTTGCAAGCTTGCTGGCTATTATGCACTAAACATGATATAGATGTACAATCAAGGGGGTTGGGTTATACTCTACTGTATATCTGTAACATAATTCAGTGATGTCATCATTAATTATACTAAAATCAAACTGGATCATGTAGAGGCTATATAGATCTACACGTATACGGTATTATTATACGCGAAAGTTGGAAGTATAAGAATATCTCAGGCAAGCCGCAACTGCCAATTTGAGCACAGCTGCAGTGACTATAGCTAGAAATTTTGTCAATCTGCAAACTGGCCAAGGTGACTGAACTCGATATTATGGCAACGCGTAGTGATTTATCAGGTATGTTAATCTTAGGGATGTGGTAATCTGTTGTAGAAACTATGCTTAATTATATTAATTTTGCTTTAAATTCATTGTTTGTGCACCATATTCGTGCCGATGATGCAATGAAGTCCGGTATGAGGCAGATCCAAGGACAACTGCTAGTGACCATGGAGAATATTATCATCCGCAGATGGGAGCTCGAGTAGTGATACCTGAGCGGCGTTCTGCAGCAACAAGTGTTACAATTAATAATGGTACACATATAACTCTATCTACTGAACCTAATCATAATGAAGCAGATCCAGCAGGTCATTGTGCCCGCAATGTCCCAGTGATGATCCGCAATAATGCTGGCAGATCCCAAGCCTTCTCGTGTAGTCGTTGCAGGAAAGTTTCATGTGCAATTTTTGTTCTTTTAATGATAGGAGTTGAGGCCCTGGTGATCACTGCAATTAGTTTTGCTATAGTTAGCTACACAGGATCTCTTGAAACCAATTACACATTACTTTCCCTCCCTAATCAAACTGATACGTATGGTGCCGTGTTAATGGAATTGCAAGGAAGAAAGCATGAAAAGATTCAAGCAACATTATCTGATAATCAAGACTTCATCAGATTCGATCAAGTTAAAATTGTGGTGAGTGAAAAAGTTACTACAAAACCGGTTTTTAAGAAAGTAGACAGTACATTTCAAAACGGGCCAGCAACCGATGAAGTATACGTTCATGGGCATTTTACATATCTTATAAGCATAAAGTCATCTTATGTGGAAAGCTTTTTGATAAAAGTGGGTTGGCAAAACAAAAAAGGAAATTTTGAATACATATGCCAAAAAACTATAAACTTCATTAACAATTCTACTGAGACATACGTCTGTCGTCATGATCAAAGTGGATATTACCAAGTTTTTTTCACAAATGTTCGGCCAAACCATCTACCAGTCACTGAAACTATATCTGGGTATATTGAATATGATTCTGTAGATACAGATACACTGAACAATAATCCATGTTCACTTACGCCCGAATGCTCCTTTGATCTTACATGGACACAAAATGGATACAGTTTGGTGGCCTTAGTGAAGGCTGAAAGTAAAGAAAGCATTCATCATCTCACGGTGAAGGCCAAGTCACGCAATTCTTATTATTATTACATCGTAGTGCCTTTGATCGTGGTAATAGTGATATTCACAATTTTACTTCTGGTTTGTTCACTTTGTTGTTGGAAGTGCCCATGTTGCAATAGACAAGCAGCCCCATATCAGCGACTATGATTCTACAATAATAATGAGTATATACAAACTTTGCCGGACCATCATTACATAATTTTGTATATTTTTCGCGTGTGTCTAAGAGTTTATGTTGTTGACTAATATTTGCCATAGTTATAATTATAATTATTATGATTATAATTATTTACAAAAAAAAAAATGAATCAGTAATTTTTTTGAGTTTAATTTTTCTCAATGCAAGGTCATTCAAAGCTATCATGCATGTCCCCTATACTCTTTTCTTGCCCCAAGTAGACTAATCATATCTTAATCACTCTTCATTTGCTAGCAGCGAAAAAGTTAAAAAATCTTTCAGAGTATATATTAATTGAGTATAAGCCAATGGTGGCATACAGTATACTGAATATTCCAACTAATCCTATATAGCCCAACCATGCAATTCTACAATTCCTTATATACTGACTATTATAAAGGTACAGTCATGCAGCAACTGAGTCTCCCAGAACCTCGCAGTAGCTTGCACATCTGCTTAAATTCCATGATATACTCTCTGAGAGGAGCTTTCTTAGGTTAATTGTCTATAATAATTACACATTTATTGTATATACGTAAAACAGCACATTTAAAATTACTAAATTGTTTGTTACTGAATTATGGCTACAGTTTACATATATGAGTATATCCCAGCACAAAAATATCCTGTGGTAATCATAGCCTTCATCATCGGCCTTCAAAGTCCTCTTCATTAATTAAGGGCTTTTTTAGCCTTCTTATTTTAAAAAAGGCCTTTATCAATGGTAATCAGGCAGTATAGGTTTTGTTTACTGTACAATACTATGGCCAAAATGAAGGAAATACCCATCATCACTTGATGCGAAAGCTAACTTGCACAATATTCACTATGCTATGTTGTTTGTTTTAATTGCGACAAATTGACATGCAAGCTTGCATGTTATTATAGACTAATTGCCGCACTACAGTTAAATGTGTAACTTAGCCTGTATTGATCAAAGTACATACACTTTAAAATATAAACATAATACAACGTATATTGTATTGTATACATATACCGTCTATATACTGATACAACTCATTAATTGTCTATCATGCATGTGTGCCAACATATAACATATGTAAGCATGCATGTTGCATCAGTACTTTTGAATCACAAATGAATAAATGAAAGCACGGAAAGGGAATAATATACAATAACAGTTGTACGTTGATACTATACAGTAATATTAGATTCTTCACATACATAAATGTATATATTGTACAAACACAAACACACACAGCAGTTCACAATTGCTCTCATCATTATCATTATATTACAATAAACTTAGCATGATTAATGTTACAACACACCTTTTTATGTTTTTTAGCAATGTAAAACTTCATTCTAAAACAATACAACTTAAAATAATTTGCCACACCCTAATACCATGCCTACTTTTGATTTTTTTTGTTACTTCTTTTGTTAGAAAATGGCTGCCAATAAGAATTGTGGTACATATAATGGCTATCTTCTTGTAAGGAAAAAAATATCCTTAACAATATACATGTGGACTCTCTCTATTCAGACCCTCCGAAATGTGATCACCTCCTTCAGGCACAAATTTATGATTTGCCTACTAATTCCATAGCAAACTTTCCATGCAATGTGACCACCTCAGTAATCACACCACTTGATTTTGTCCAAAGGGTGGTCGGATTAGAGGGAGTCCACTGTAGTTATAAACTTATGTTATATAACATAGTGGGACAAACGAAGTGGTGAGAATTGGGCCCGTCAAAAGCTTTAAAACCCCATTCCTACTTCTCAAGGGCAGGGCTCCTTCCCTCTAAGCACTGTATTTAATTCACTATATTCTTTTTCCCCACTGATTATGTTTGCCGGGACGTGGCTTCAGCTTGAATTATAAGTGCACCAATAGTATAAAGTGCTCGATTGGATTTATGGCTGTTAAGTCTGGGGTTTAAAGATTCGTGGGTGAATCATGCAATTCAAAAACACACAAACTTTGCTATACTTAGATCAATGTAACATTGAATTACGTGGGTGATCAAATTTTTAGCACATGGTGGGCAAGAGGTGAGTTAAACTATGTTCCTTTCCTTATTTTTAGACTTGGCTCAGTGTAATGAAGCCTTTGAATAATATGGGAGACTGGCACAGTGGTGATATTTACATGGGATGTTGGTACAATAAAGGTTTTAATCCCCAGTCCTGGCTCTACAGGTCAGGATGTCTTGCCAAAAAAAAGTAGCCTTTTGTAAATAATTAATGTAGAGCCCTTAACATTGCTTTTAAGCTTTAAGGCAGATTCACACTATAAACGTAACGTTTTCATAACGTTCACGTAACATAAGCGTATGGAAAGAGTATGAATCATTAACATGATGTTCAAAGTTGAACTTGATTCAACTTTACGTTACGTGAACAGTTTGTAGTCTTCCCGTGTATTTGCTTATGTTACGTAAACGTTACTTTATAGTGTGAATCAGCCTTAAGCCTCATTTACTTCTTATCTGGTCGTAGTGGGCAGGGGGATTGAGAGTGGAGGGAAGCAGTTTAATAACTAATGCAACCCGTCACCTAACCTACAGGTATGGGATTGAAGGCTCTGTTATGAGAATTTGTAACAAACACCCCCTCCTGAACGGTACACACATATACATACACATAACAACATGCAATGTTATTGAAATAGGTTACAACAAAATCAAGTGTACTGTTTATAATTCCATTAAGTAAATTTACTACATAACCAATTACTACAATAATGAAAGCACTAAAGTGCTGAACCCTCGCAGTCATGCATGTATATAGATTTGATCCGATACAAATGTAATTTGACATAACACAGTTTGTTACACACAAGTAGATCTTAGCCAGTCTGCACAGTCACACACATTATCAGTACACACACATGCACTTTACAGTATAACACAGCATACACTATCAAATCTGCTAAAAGTAAGAATTCTTCACACTTAAACAACCAACTGAACTAACTAAAAACTTACAAGCACGAAGTAACTTGTAGAGCAGACCATCGGTTTCACTGATTGGGCAGACTCCAGTATTTCACACTTATAAAACTCATAATCACTCGAAAATATAGTCTAGCAAAAGATGAATGAGAAGTTTCAAGAAATTCTAGGGCCATTCCAGGGCCTGGGCTAGTTTAGATGTCATCCAAGCACGATCAAAGAACAAACAGAACATCAACAGCGAGATTAACAGCCATGATTAACCCGAGCGTGGGCGGAGGGTTATAGTAGTTGGTTTGTGTGTGTATGTGTGTGTGTGTTACCTCAAGAACTTTGTGAATAGTTGATAGTAGAACTTCACTGACACTCCATTAAAGGCGCTTGGTGTCCATAATTCCATGATTTAAAGGAT
>JAYJLX010052575.1:0-11147 GCA_036873525.1 Chalinula nematifera | reverse complement strand
AATGCTCAAAGATCTTTGTCTTAACCTTGGATATGTTTTCAAAAATCCTTTGAATCGTGGAATTATGGACATCAAGCACCTTTGGTGGAGTGTCAATGAAGTTCTACCATCTAGTATCCACAGAGATTATGTGGTAACACACAGACACACACACAACAAACTAACTACTATAACCCTCCGCCCATGCTCAGGTTAATTACTTTAGGAGGGGAATTATGAATGAAGTGTGCACTGCAGCTATTTATATCAGTTGTACAATTAAAAAGGTGTAGTAGCTTAGCAATTGTGATGATACAATAATTACAATTATAAAAAATGGAGTGAGGTACACGGTATTTCAAAAAACAGTGAATAAGAACTGCATGCTTTTCCTACTGAAGTGCATGTACAAGTCTAAAAAGATATAAAATACAAGTACATGTACATGTACTAAGAAATGTATACCTATAAATTGTACATAAAAGTAACACAATTCTCCCATCTCTGAATGTAAAGATCAATGCAACAGACAAATTTAGCTCAGACAACACTTCCTAAACACTTGTTACCTTTTCTTCCATTTCCACAGGGTTCTTCACTTGTACAGATTCAACATACGAAGTTAAAACTGTACTTATAATACACATATATATCTTTACTTTATTATTGATCCACATGGTTGTGATCTTGTGTGGTTTATTAATTTTACTATGATGATTAATCTCGGATGCAGCTAATTAGCCACAAATTTCCGACAATGAAATTTTAAATTCTGAGACTTTGATGCAGTCGAAATATACCCGATATATTGTACAGTAGTTTGTTTAGCATAATTCACAATGATGTAAATGTATTCTATCGTGATATTTAGTGCTATTATTAACCCGAGCGTGGGCGGAGGGTTATAGTAGTCGGTTTGTGTGTCTGTGTGTGTGTTACCACGTAATCTCTGTGGATACTTGATGGTAGAACTTCATTGACACTCCATTGAAGGCACTTGATGTTGATAATTCCACGATTCAAAGAACTTTTGGCCAAGGTTAAGACGAAGATCTTTGAGTATTTTGATCGATAGTTTTGCTGTTCGCCATTTTCTCAGACCGCGCCCCTCGAACACATGTTGTAGAATTTCTCAGTCACGCCTAGACGTTGCTCTGATTGTGGCCTCTGATGGCTTGGATAGTTGTGAAGACTGTCCCTAGCATAGCTGTAGACTTTCTAAAGTTTTCTGTTCTCCTGCTGGACTGTATTTTCTAGTGTATGTTAGTTGTGTTAATGTAAAAACGCTGGAGTGTCCAATATAATTTAAATGATGACATGCCTGAAAGTTTTTACTTTGGCTCAGTTGGCTGTGAAAAATCTTTACTTATTAATAAGTGGAATTTATATGCATGCCGTGTTATACTGCATTGTGTGTTTGTGTGTATTGGACTGTAGGCATTATGTGCAGAATCTGTAGCCCTTTATTGCTCAGTATAGTGTGGACTGAGATGTCAGAAGCTGTGTTTGTGTTGTCAAACCTCATTTCTATCAGATCAAGAGTATATATTTGTACATGCATGACCGTGAGGGTTCAGCACTTTAATACTTTCATTTTGTTAAGTACATTATAATCATACTTACTGTATCTCTAAGCCTTTGTTAAAACGTTTGCATTCTAACTAGATGAATGTAAAACTTTGTTGGGGCTATAGTCTTACCGAGCATAGCTACTTAATCGAGTTATTTGTTGCAGTTTATTAATTGTTTTTTTCAGTTTAGTCTCGTGTAGCCACACCCCAGGTTAATACAATTTAGAAAGCACCTGCTAGATTGTGTGATATGCTATGCCTGTGTAGTTATACATATACTACAGGCCTTTTCACACTGGCACTTTCAAAGTGTTTCGATGCACATTGATCGCATTCACACTGCTAGATGAAAGAAATCAAGGCGCATCGATGCGCATCGCACCTCTGGAGGTAGATTGATGCACATCAAAGCGCCTTGGTGAGGCAAGAAACTTGATTTTAGCTAGTCTTATGATCCCGAAAGGCCTTAGCCATGTCTACAGGAGAAATGCCAGGTGTTCATCATTTGGTGTGCTTTTTGGCTGTTATAAAGCACTCGCTCGAATGAGGTAAACAATTTTCCTTCGAATTTGAGCATATACACTGTTCTATTGAACCACAGGCTTTTCTATTTTTTGTTTAAGTTATGGAATAGCTGTCTAAGAACAAGTTGTGAAACACTTATATTCTACCCTTAAGCATTGTGTCGTTGTCAATTTATACTGGGTATCAAGTTTTGTGGGCATATGATTTGTTGATAATACTTACACAATGCGCACACACTAATAACAAGAACTAACAGCTAGCATACATACATGTAAGTATTTCTTGAAAGATTAAGTCAAGTAACATTGCAGTCTAAAATAAATTTGCTTAAAAATAACTGCCCCACCCTTTAAAACATCACGCCTACTTTTTGTTTTTATTTTCAGCTTCAAGTTGAAATCGTGAAACATTGCGCACTGATAGTGCAATTTTTTTACATGTGACTAGTACTTTCTGGGGTTTGTTATTTAGTGTAGCAAATACATGTATGTTATCAAGAAATTTGTCACAGCCATACTTAAGTAATTATGCTGTTGATCAGTAAGTGGTGTCCTGAAGGATTGTTTTCTAGTCAATCTATGGGGGATCTGGTTTACTTCAGGGACAGCTGACAAGAGTGGTGACTATTCCGCTTGTGAAAACATTTTAAACCCCATTCTCGCTTCATAAGGGCAGGCTGTCAGCTTTCCCGAGAAAGCTCTAATCTACAGTGCATGTCTGGTTAATACCTCATTATCCCTTGACCAATCCCTCTCCTACCCTAATCTGCTAAGAATATAGATATAGGATTTGATGATCGCTCTTGCTTGATTGCTGGGTGGGTGCTGGTTAGTAGACAGTAAATGACATGCAAACCTCGTGCCTGCCATTCACCTATGGGGTTGGGTATCGAGTTTCAGCGGCCCAATTTATTGGCAACATGCATACACACAAACAAACTACTATGACCCTCCGCCCACGTGCTCTGGGTAATTTATGCAGACACATGGACTCTCATGTATACAGTCACATGATCACCTGCTGTCTCATACACAGTCACATTCACTTTTGTTATTCATTTTGTTAACATTATTTAACATTCTAATGTCACGGGGAAACCTTTGGGAACTAAAACCTTTTGTTAATTGTTCTGTAGTGTCAAACTGGGTAAATAGGACTTCATGTAACACATGTAACATTTACACAAACATGTATACTTAAGCTAACACATAAGGACTTTAAACTTACATACTTGTTCACTAACTTACTACATTGTAAACAGTATAGTTGGCCCCACTTCCCATGTCTGATATGTAGCATATACATGTACAAACCAGTAACGTACCTTTATAAATGGATGCTAGATGATCAAAAAACGAGACAGGGACATACCAACATGATTCACTAGAATTTTGTTGGCAAACAGGATTATTGCACTTTGACATACTGTCAGGTACTTTCTGTAGACAACGTGAACAGAACTGTTGCTTACCTATTGCTCCAGAGTAGTACTGCTGTTTAAGCCTATAAAGAGTCTTTAGAATCTGACATTCTGGAAGGATAAAATGAAGCAATTGAAGTAGATGAGAAATAGCTGTGTACGGATGATGGGGTTGGTAAGTGAAAAATGCATAATCCCATGCCAAGCATCAATAGTTGTAATTTTGGAGTCTTGATAAAAAGGTTCGCTTGAAGAAGCATGACCTATAGGCAGGAGACAGACATGCATAACACAGTGAGCACAATTTGGCTTACATCTGTGAGTTTGCTGAGCCATAGATTCTGCGGCATCATCATCATCAGAGCTGTCGTTTAAGTGTAGCTCATCCAACAAAGAGTCCATATCAGAATCATTTTGTGATTGTTCTTCAGCTGAGTAATACTATATTGAATGACATATTACATATAATGACTATTACATAATATAATTAAACTGTTGTACTGGATCCATCAAATTGCACAATTTGACTGTGGCTCATTATAGTATAGATATGATTGTACACTCAGTTACAGGTTACTCATTACTGACCTGCATCAACACTGTCGTTAGTTTCATCATCGTTATGATAATCCTGCCTGCATCAAACTATCATATGTCAGCTGAGTGATCGGTAAAACCTATAATAATTGTAGTAATTGCCTCATGATATTGTGGGACTGTAATAGCATGTGAGCCTAATTCCAAATAAATTACTTTGGCTGGCATGCCATTGATTTCCAGCTTGATGTCGTACTCTCTCATATTGGAGTCAAGTACAATTTTGTAAGTTTCTACAACGAAATAAAGATGCATGTTACATAAGGATGGGACACAATAGAACTATACACACAACAGGAATTGGTAATGGTGGGCGTGTCCTTGTAAAAATGCAAACTATTTTGGGAATTTTCGGCTTTGATGTGAGGTGTTGTGTAAAAACTTGATGCTTTAGTGTACAATAGAATAACCACACCTATGTTTGGGACATGCCCACTGTTTAATATAATGTAGTATGGTACTATATATTGTGGTAAAGTGACTCCATACTTTCATTCTCAGCCGGCTCCACAATGTCATCACATTGCTTAAACGAAGAGGCACTTTCCTGGATCTTTTACTCATGACCGGTGCTTACCGCCTACTCAGTAGTTCACCCTATATGTAATATATTATACATGCATATTAAAAATAACTGATAATTATTAATAAAATTTAATTATAATTATATATATATACAGTACAACCTCCGATAGTGGACACTCCGAGAAAAGGACACACCTCTCAAGAAAGGACACTTGCCAGTGTCCCACATACACTTGTCTAATGCATTTGGAGAGGACAACCTCTTTATAAAGGACAAAGCACTTCAATTATATAGGACTACTTGGACTTAAATAAACATACTATTTACCAGTTACTTCTTGAAAACAAAACTCTCTTCTTTTTGAGTTCGGCCCTGTAAGCTGTCAAACGCGGCAGTGCTATTGTCTCTCTCTCTTGAGTCTCCTCTAAGTTCTCTTCTCTCAGCAACAGTTGCAAAACCAATCCCGCCAGTCGACGTGAGCGCGCGCTTTTTATTTTCCTCTCCTGGCTGTCTGTTCTTTTTGCGACGGTACCTTGCCTATAATCTACTGCCTAATAGTGAACACGGAACACAGCCAACTTACGTGTTGAAAGGAGGGAACTGTATAACTAGGCTCCATGGCAGAAAAGCGGAAAAGGTATAATCGAGATTCGAGATGCGTCATTCCCAGAACAACAAAAAGACGAGAAGTACATCGCCGCGCGGGACACTGGTCCACGTTTCGATGGACTAGAATTTGCTGCAAATCTCCTTTCACAGCACATTAATAGCAAGTGTTGCGATTCAACATCCTTTGAGAATCTCTTTCAGCCATTACCACCATCACATAAATTGGGTGGAGTTCCTGCCACTGTGGACGTGGGCAGTGGCTCACTGGAATTAGATGAAGGTGTGCCTAGGTCTGGGAGTATACAACCCGAGTTGGAAATAAATACTGATCAAGGCAGCCAAGATAATGCTGATAATGAGTATGCTGACTTTATGCATGACTATATGGATACTGGTGCAGATCATAACAGATCAAACAGTACGTTGACTCAGTGTATAATATTAGTAATATAAAATACAAGAACTCCTATGGTGGTGAGATTGTTGAGTTACCTAATGACAATGGTAACGTTGTAAAGAAATACAAAGCTTGTAAAGGTATAATACTACATATATGCATGTGTTGTGGCACTGATACTGTTGTTTCAGTTTTATTTCGTTTTTCACTGAACGACAGAGAAGACTGTGATTGTTGAAGATGGTGGGAGCAAATACAGCAGTGACAATGATGAGTTTGATACAGTTGCTCCTAAACATACAAGTACCCCTCGTCAGCAAACAAAAGTTGCTGTCAAGGCCAGACAAAATTCACAAAGTACCGGCATATCAGTCTTACTTTTTTTCAACTTAATATATAATTCTGCTTTATTGTTAAGAAACACCAACTCGGCCACTTGAAATGGAAGTAGAAACCACTGTAAGACATATCTTTGTATTTATAAGTGTGATAAATGTACTAGTATCCCTCATCAAAAAAAACCAGTCTAAACAAAATTCACAAAGTACATATAATTATATACTCATCCTATATATCACAATATCTCAAATTTACTTATTGTGTGAAGGAAACTTAGAAACACCAACTCGGCACCCACTGGGAATGGAAGTTGAAGCCGTAAGTAGACATAATACAATTTTACGCATGCACACCTGTGATGTACTTGCATGCATGTATTGTTACCTTTGAATTATTGTGTATATAGGGCCCACCGACTTCATTCTCACATACAGAAATGGTATGTGTATAATATAATATGCATGTACATGTACATGACATGTTGGTTTAAGTGCATGGTATTATAGCATTAACTTTGTATAGGAATTGCTGGTTGATATAGATAAGAAACTAACGACGCTATTAGAACTTACAAAGGCTAAAAGTAGCAAGGTAATGAGTAAGTCATTGATCAAACACTAATAATTTTTCCTTATTTTACCTATATGCAGCCTATGTATGCTGTTAAAAGTGAATCTGTTATGCCATCACAGGTGAAATAAAACTAAAATATGTCAGTTACAATTATGTATATGGTTTATATTTTATTAAGGTTACTGGTAGTAGTAAACATACTGCGGAAACAAATGATGATGGATCTATTACAATAGAGTATGAAACGCCGTTTCCGCCAAAATTACTGTGTATAAAATGAGTTAGAAAATCGATTATAATGGTTATTAAGAATCAATTATTGTAAAATTATTTAATCAATTGTAAGATCGATTTTAAAAATTGATTTCAATTAAAATCCTTCTTTCTTTTGTCGATTTTTTTAAATCGATTATGGAAACAATTTGTATTAACATTACTAATGTTTAATAGGCCACACCCCACACATACCTACGCACGTGCAAGCGTTAAAATTGCTCGTCGTCAGACAATTCCATGCCTTTTGTAAATGGCGAACATCCAGAGTCATCATCAATCTGCAACGAAGTCAGCAATAGCATCTTGATCTTTGCTGTCTAAAAAGCTTGTGAAGCAGTTCAAACTCTTAGCTACTTCTTTGCTCGCCATTATAAGCACAGAATCGACAGCCGTTTACTCGTTGCTAGAGCGATTACGTGACGTCATCATGACGTTTATAGTTCTGGAAACCATAAGCGTAAACCGGTGTTTTTCTTGCTCGTGCTATTTATTTTGCTACTTTTCTGTGTTCAGCATTTTCATTAGTGGATAGTTTTACTTCATGCAACTCATTTCAATCCAAAAAACGGGAGTTATAATCAACTAAAGTGTAGCCATTTTTTCGGCTGAAAAGGTGTGTTGAGGACTTAATTACCCTGTGCAGTATTTAGGATCATGTTGGGTGGTAAAAGCTGTTATCAGCAATACAAAGAATAATATACATGTACACACTGATAAGACTGGTTTGTTTATGCAGCTGTCTGTATTGTTGATAACATTTTCTAAGGCCAACGTACACTGGGCAACATGTTGCGTGCAACATTGTTGCCTGCAACAAAGAACAAAGGAATCAAAATGTTGTATGAAGTTGAGCATCGGCCAACTTCATGCAACATTTTGATTTCCTTTGATCTTTGTTGCAGGCAACAATGTTGCACGCAACATGTTGCCCGTGTATGTTGGCCTTTATACATTGCGTAATTTTTCATTTTAGAGTTTCCAATCCCCCTTTGTAATCTAATATCTATGATTCAACGTGTACTAATGTTTACGGAAAGAAAGAAAAAAAATAGGAAAATAGAAGAAGTAAAGCCTCGCGAGCAGCAAAAGCCAAGCATGCCTACTTTTGCAGATATTACTGCTAATAAGAAGCAAGGGAAAAAAGCATTCAAGAAACATTTTAGGAAGGAGTGGCTGGTTAAGTGATTGAAGAAGCTTAACAAAAAAAAGGGTTAAAAAATTAAAAATACAAACATTGAAGAAAAAAGGTGTGGTCAACCACTACCAAGCAACCTTGCAAAACTTGAAACAGGAATTTGCTTGCAACACTGTGACGAATAGCGGCATTTGTTAGCCCTGCCATCCTTAGGACAACAGTGAAAGTTTCAGGGAAGCAAGATAAAGACTTGTGAAGATGGCTGCCATTTTGACGAAGGCTCAACTTCAGACACCTGTAGAAAAAATTCTGGGATACTTATGGTTGCACACAAAATTTTAACATTAGCTATTTTAACAAGGAACTCAGAAATGTACTCCCAAATTGAACTATGACTTCCATGTATCGACAAATGGACACTTTGTAACATATCTCACGATCAAGGAGACAGACGAGACAGGACAAAAACGACAGCAATAGAACACCTACTCAGCTAACTGCACAGAGAATTTGAAGCACAGCACCCACTGGACCTTCCTGCACCAGCCGTTTAAAACGTTAATTGAATTAACTTTAAAATGATAACTACATGTAACTAACACACTTGTCAACTAATGTATCCCTCGCTATAGGCTACGCCCACGTGAGGGATGATAAAAAACTAAATAAATGCCTTCTCACGCACTGTTTAGCAGTAACCCAGAAAGCTAGTTAATGCTTTTAGGTGTAAGAAATTGTTAATCATACATGTGTGTATTATTTTTTTTTAATTTGTGTTTTGTATATTACTCACAAAACTTGTAAAATTTAGTACCGGCCGTTATTAATAGAATCTTTTAAGGGGCAATGTGGGTAGGCTTACAATGAGCTAACAAACTCTCTTAATGACATGTACTGTATATCAATTGCATAAATAGGAAACTTGTAATAAATTAGTATGTTACAATATATGTGCTGTATTTCCTTAAAAGGAAGCTGAGGGGTTTATTGAGAAGAAAAAAAATTTTGGACCCAACAATTTTCAAAAAGAAAATTCTGCACTTCATGGACTTCCAGTGCTCCATTACAGTAGGCATACATGTACATACTGTATATGTATGTACAACGTAACATGTAAACACAGACCACTTTGCCATCTTGTCACTTTTCACAGTATATATGTAGTACATGTACATCAAAGTATCAAACTTGTACAAGCCCGGGATCTATTCAAATACAATGAAAGTCTTCTATTTCAGGAAAAATAAGGTACCATACATGTACTTTATTGATTAAACGCCCTTTTAGGCAATTATTTCTTCAAAAGGATTTTGGGAGCTGAAAAATACATAACTACTTTTGATTTTACCTTGATTGAAGATTTGAACCCACATCCTCATGGTTGAAAGTCCAAGGTGTAGACCACATTGCCTTCATTGGGGCAAGCCTGAGTGAACCCTACATAAGTTGTTTCGGTGTATGGATGTATGTACATGTAGTATGTACAATGTATACGTACATACATGTAGGTCGACCGTCTGATTATGGGATAATGGTTGTATTACATTTGATAAATTTACAAGCTCGTTCTTTTTTTTTCTTAATCATTTAAATTGTTATTACTTATTGTATGAAAAGAAAATGTTTTTTTTTTGGTCAAGATACATGTACATGTACTTCTCAGTGTACTAGAGGAACTACATGTATAGGAGAGAGAGAGAAAGAATGAAGTGCTTATCTGAAACAGAAGAGCAACGTGACTTTTAACTCTGTAAAAGTTGAGAAGCCTACAAGCGTGAAGAACAGTGTGAACAGTTAAAAGAAGATAGCAACATGCCGCTGATAGTAGTAAACAAAGAGATACTTGACTCAGTTCGATGAGAATGTCAGCACAGCAACGATATGCCAACAGAACAAAGAGACCAGAATCAGCTTCATGAGAACAGCAGCACAATACCAACATGCTAATGAAACTGTACCAGACTCTGCTCCATGAGAAGAGCAACGCGACTCCAGAAGGGAGTTAAGACTGATTAATATGTACATGTACACGTACATGTAGGAGGGTGGCCTCAACTCCCAAGATGAACTGTCTACATGTACTTCACAATATAATTTAATTCATTTAAAATTCACTTTCCACTTTAATCATTAAACAACAAATAAACATGAATTAAAGCTTCATATCCCTCGCTAGTTGCATAAGCCAAGCATGCATGGCAGACATTACTGCTAGAAAGCAGCATTTACAAGAGATAAAAGCATTCAAGCAGAAACAATTTACATGTAGAAAGGAGTGGCTGGTTAATTGAAGAAACTTGGCAGAAAACGATTAAAAATTCAAACATTGAAGAAGAAAGGTGTGGTCAACCAAGCAACCTTGCAAAAGTTGAACCATCTTACAGACTGTGTCGAAACGATCGGCATTTGTTGGCCTTGCCATCCCAAGCAGACAGTGAAAGTTTCAGGCCTAACCTCTCGTCTGGAATCAAGTTATAGACTTGTAAAAATGGCCGCCGTTGTGACGAAGGCTCAACTTCAGACACATGTACAAAACATTCTAGGATACTTATGGTTGCAAACAAAATTTTATCATTAGCTATTTTTATAAGGAACTCAGAAAAGTACTCAAAGCCTTCGTACATGGAACAAGAACTTACAGGTATCAAATCAAACGCCCAGAGGACAATTTGTAGTTTATCCCACGATCAAGAAGACGGACGAAGACTGGACAAAAACGACAGCATAGGAAACCTCGCTAGCTAACTGCACAGCTTATTTGAAGCACAGGAACCACTGGACCTTTCTGCACTAGCCTTTCAAAGTGAACTTTTCTGTAAATAACGCCACCTTTAATCTGCTAACACACTAACACACCCGTCAACTCACGTATCCCTCGCTATAGGCTACGCCCATACAAGGGATAATTATTAAAATATAATCTCACTAATACAAACCATAGTGGAACCTCTCTTTAATGGACACTCCCTGTAAAGGACACATCTGCATAAAAGACACCTATTATTTCCCCAAATAAGAGTTTCCGTACATTACAACCTCTGTGTAAAGAACACCTCCATTTAATGGACAAAATATTCTGTCCCCTAGGTGTCCACTAAACAGAGGTTCCACTGTAGTTGTGAAGGGTGTGGGGGGGGGGGGGGGGGGGGGGGGGGGGGGGGGGGGGGGGGGGGGGGGGGGGGGGGGGGGGGGGGGGGGGG
>JAYJLX010052564.1:0-11150 GCA_036873525.1 Chalinula nematifera | reverse complement strand
TCATATTTATACAATTCCTTTGATCTCAGCCCTGCCTAATGCTGTATCAACAAGCTCCACCCGGCAACCAACAATAGCATTTATCGTAACCACAAAAATGTAAAGGGGGCGTGCGTAAGAATGTGGTGCTGGCGAATGTGGTGCTAACTTCAGCTCAGTATAATAAGTGATCAAGAAAACACAGAATCACACTATGGTAAGTAAAGTTTCACTAAAAGTATGCACTTACTTTTAATTGTGTAAATCCGGTTTTATAATGAACAGAAATTTAGAAACGGCGTTTTTCTTGATTGATCGGGGAAAAAAACGCCGTTTTTGGATTTTTGTTCATTATAAAACCGGATTTACAAAATAAATAGTAAGTGCATACTTGTAGTGAAACTTTTCTTACCATGCTGTGATTCTGTGTTTTCTTGATCACCTGTTATAACAAATTTTCTACTCGCTTTGCCACTCAAAATGGCGGCTTAATGATATTCATAGCGTGTTAATGATATTCATAACTTTAGTGAATAAGCTCTATATATTATTATGTATACTGAAATTTATTTATAGTTATCATATGGGTGTGGTCATTAGTATAGCAGGCGTGGCTCATTACTATAGTACTGCACTGCTCACAGTGCAGGGTGTGGCTCAGTTTGCAAGTTATCATAAGGAATCTTTCACCAAATTACTAGGTCAGTATATCCAGAATGGTATGAGGCATCCATAGTGTTTCGATAGCTATTATTGTCCATATTTAGGTGATAGATCTAGTCCAGTATAATTATTCACCAGAACAAACAATGGAAGGTCTACTGAATATTTATTTATGATTCTATTAGTTTACTAAATTATTTTTGTTAGTTACAGCTTGAGTATTAGTGTGGTTAGCTGTGTTGTCATAGTGATAGAACTGATTATTATCACTGGTATATTATACTGGTACTAATTTTATTAATAAGAAAAGAAGGATTGCTAAAGTATAATAATGATTATTCTAATGCTAGTGGATATAATTTAATATTATACTGACAGACCATTATACTGATAAACCATGCAGTTACTGATGATAAAGTCGCGTGCTGATCCTTAATCAGTTTGTTTTCTCTCCTCATATCTAATGCCTTCGTCCTCTAATGGCATAAATATATCCTTCTGTAGTCCCATCTTTGTGTCTGTTACATTTTCTCTGAACGTTGCACTCGAATAAATTGCGGCCTTCATCCTTTAACTTCAAAAGTTTATTCTCATCCGCAGGCATGTCTTTGGTTGATGCATAGTACATATCACCTTCATACCCTTCACAACGATATTGTGAAGCTCGATTTGCGATGTTAACAGTGGTTCCACACCTAATGAAACGCGGATTGCCAGTTTTTCGTTTCACTGTTTCAAAAAAATCTTTTTTGGTTGGAGACTTGATTGTTTGTAATTTGCCTTTTTGCTTTGATCTGTGGGGAGATTCGACCGGTTCGGCTCGGAATTTGGGTGTGGATTTAGAGGAGGTTTTGGAGCATGATACTCGTATAGGTGGCTCAACCTGCGGACGTCCCTTCCGTATCTGCATTTTCGCAAACATAGATCTAATCCGAATCTCCTCGTCAGAGTCAACCTCCTCGTCAGAGTCAACCTCCTCGTAAAAGTAAACCTCCTCGTCAGAGTCAATTTCCTCGTCAGAGTCAATCTCCTCGTCAGAGTCAATCTCACTATTCCTTCTATAAGCCATATCCGGTTAGTTTCAGTTGCATGCAGGCACTGCCAGAGGTTCAGTTACTGGTGTAGGAACTTGAGTGACTTGATTTTGGCAGTAGTTCTATTTAACTGATTTGGGCCTAGATAATCTATGGGCCTGGGGAGCTACCTAGCTGGGCACTTTATAGATAAGAATAACCGCAGCGCGCCAGCTGCATGCATGGTTATTTTTATTTTAAAACTTATGACGTAATATTATTGCGGTATTATTAGTACACATACATGTAGTCTCGACCCTGAAGACTGAAGTAAAAAGGTTACTCTCGCTTGTCAGATTCATGATTATTCATTCATCAGATTGTATTGTGTCTGATCAGATAATATTTATGAAATTAAGAGCGTTTGAAGAATGCTGCAGGCTGGAGAGGGTCTCAGAGGGACCGCACCGGGGTGCAACCACTGCAGGCATTGTCAAGGGCATTGTTATCATCCTAGAATCTCAAGTGAGCCACAGTTAGATCTACTCATTTAAATTATACCTTTGTGTGTCAAATTAATTGGTGTTATCAAAGCGTTTCAGTATTTTTATCCCGAACCAGGTAGTCTAGTCATGATCAGTAGTGGGCGTGTTGGAGTTTATTAACCCTTTAGCAACCAAATTAATCTTTGGCCTGTAAACTCTTGCTGACTAAGATAATCAGAGTGTTTTTTTTTTCTTAATTCATTTCTAATTGAAAACATGTAAAGCCACTCAAAAAAATTAAGGGGGGCCTGAGCGAGCCCCACACTAATCGAAAATCTTGCTTGCTTTGGTTATTTACTCGTTTTGGATTAATTGATTTATAACTTTATTTTAACCACAATAAACATGGCTGACAAAGCTTAAAAACAAGGACTTACTTTCAAAGGAATGCTAAATTGATGCTAAGACAGGTCAAAAAATGCTAAATCTATCATTAAAAGTGCTAATTTGGCAACCCTGCAGTCGTGTATGGCTTTCTGCGTGAACTTACTCCGTATCCCTCGCTATAGGCTACGCCCACGCTCAGGATAACTAACTAACAATACACTAACTAACACGCCAACTATATTATATCCTTCCCCACTACGTGGGTTGGGATAATATGTGTTTTAAGCAAATATTAAATGTTTTTTTTTATGCCAGTACTTGCCTGAATATAATAGCACATACATATAGCACAATGTTTGTCTTGTATTACTTAACAATATGAGCATTTATCAATGGCGGAGCTGAACACAGTCCTATATGCCCCTCCCCCCCCCCCCGCATCAATCAATTGAAAATAATTTTTCCTCTACCCTTATATTTGATAGACAAACAAACAGCTGTCCTTATTTAATTGTATGCGCATGCGGGTTCTAGAAACCTTAGATGTAATAGGTACATTCACTAAACATGTATTGTCTTCAAAAAAATGTGTTCTCATATAAGGCACTGGGCCCTACCATCAATCATGCAGTTCCCAGCTCCGCCACTGGCATTTATACCGTATACGGCATATATTTCACAGGTTAAAAATTTCACGAATTCATCTAAGGTGCGCATTCGAGGGGGAAAATATTCACAAAAAGTAGAGCTAAACGGCAATTTAATACGTTTTTTGCACGTCTGCACGTGAAGAACAAATTTTGAGTGGTATTTAATTTCGTGATTTTGTCTGATTCGCAGAATTCGCGAAATTATATCCCTTTGAAATATATATGCCGTATACGGTACTGTATATCCACATTTTTTTGTTGTTTGTAATTTTCATCAACTCAACAAAATGAATAAAAAACAAATTATTCATCATTAATATTCCATTTATCATGTCCATCATTTAATTTTCGTTGCACGTTAGTGTGACTTACAAAATTGATGAAAATTTGAACTGCCAAAAATTTGTGTACTGTAAACAAAAATTTTCAACCCATAGAAAATTTTGTCTTTTTTTGACCTTGCTGGCAAAGGTCAAAAATAATTATTAGTTTTTTTTTAAAGGCCAGGATACACGATGCAACTTTTGTTGCATGCAACTTGTAAATTTTCAATGAACAATAGATTTTAATGATATTCATTAGATTTTAATTATATTCATTGGATTTTAATGATATTCATGGCCCATGCAACAAAAAAGTTGCATCGTGTATCCTGGCCTTAACCTGTACACAAACACGAGTCTTCACCAAGCATGTTAATTGTAACCATGCCCATGGGTTGAAAATTAACTTTTCGCAACTCAAAGACTGAAAGGTCACATTTTTTTACTGGTCGAAAATTTATATGTTTACGGTATAACATATGATTATACAAATTTTATATCATTTGTGTAGCTGAAAGGAGGTTGACGAATGGATATGACATCAAATTAAAGACCACACCCCTTTGTAATCCTCGGACTCCAGTATCTATGCTCCAGTGATGGCTGGGATGCTTCTGATGCATTTAGCTCAGTAAGTGTAAAGGGTATATGACCATACAATCACACCATGTAATTGCCACAGGGAAGGCACACGTACTTATATTACTATGACATTTATAAATTTGGCCTACTCTATAATATGAAAAGATTTTGGTTTGTCAGTTGTAGAAATGTTTTTAGTAAACAATGTTCCCTTCCCAGTTGAAGAAGTCAGTACACTATTGTGCATGGGAAGATTAGAGTATATGGTTTTGAGTACTGGTAGTGTTATATTATGTTTGTTAATATACTTGTTCAATGTGAACAGATTTTAGTTCCTATTTCAAAACATCATCCATTTATGACCTCTTATACAGTGGAACCTCTCTAAAACGGACCTTGAAATAACGAACACCTCTCTACTACGGACAGTTTAAGATGTCCCGGCCGTAAGGCCGTTCATTTACATGGAAACTAACCTCGATAACGGAACCTCTCTATTCCATACAACGAACGCTGTTGCAGTCACCAATGTAGCTTCAGCAAGGCAAATTGACCCGTTTAAGGCGGACAAAGCCCCACCCACAAAATTATAATTAATTATTTTTTGGTTTAAATAATAGTAATTGATTGAATAAAACGCTGAGCTTGCAAAATGTATCCATCTGGTAAATCAGCACGGCATCTCCAGACCATATCCAGCATCCTTGTTAACTTTGGCTCCTATTACTTCTGCAAAGTTGAATCATTGAACCTCTAAGTTAAGGACACCTCTCTATAAAGGACAACATTGGCTGTCCCAAAGGTGTCCGTTATAGACAGGTTCCACTGTATATCAGTTACAGTCTATATTATATAAACCATGAATATCAATAATCAGTTTAAGTAAACAGTGTTTTAGAATATAATTCCTTGGGAGTTTTCTAGGTAGCCAATGAGTTTCCTAAATAGTAATGATATTCTATAAACTGACTGCAGTTGTGTGTTTGCTGCATAGCAAGCCAAAATTATTAATGAGCCACATACTTCCTCTGCATGCATGCGTTCTATGACTAATTATACACTTGTAGCTATATGGCTATAGGAAAGAAGGAAGCACATATCAGACTGGGTATATACATGAGCTTGAGTATATAGCATGCATTTAATGTACAACTTATAGTATACTGCGTGGGTGTATCAAAAGCGCCGACCATTTGTTTATATGTGATTTAGAACTCTTGCCAGATATTTCACTGGATATACATGGCCAGAATTGCACTCAACTATAGCACTTGTCACCAGAATTCCACTTGATATAGCACATGTGGCTGGAAGCACAATAATTTTGGCTCATGCACCTTGCTTTCTTCTTAATATCTTGTCGAACACTTTTGATGCACCCACACAACACCGTGACTATAAACAATTTAAATCACGGTTCACACTGTGCTAAATCAGGCTGTGGCTTGAGTGCTGATATAGCACTCAGCTTCGCCTCATGCTGTATTATGCTATATCAGCCCACTCGACCACACCCCTCATGCTACTAAATCCTCGTATAGCTATAGCACTGTGAATCGGGGTTTACATGTAACTATTAGAAAATGTCTTTTATAGTTTATAAAGTTTTAATTAGTAGATGGCCAGTGATATTTCTTGTTCATAATCTCAAGCGAAGGATCGAGTTATCACTTACAACCCAATATTCAATCTACAGATTAGTCAGTATTGTCATTCAATTATTGAAGTTCATCCTGTTTCGTTTTTTTATTTGGTGTATTTTTTTTTTTATTGGAAATGTGCTTGTATAAAAAAAACTTCATTAATTTTATCCTTCAATTATATACTGCCGATAACATCCTTTTATTGAATGTAGTATTTTTTTTTTTTGCAAAGCAGTATTTAATTTATGGCATAATATTGTATTATCAAAAGCTTAAAACATTCTGTATTTTAACAGTTATTGTCAGAAATATTATATCTTTTCTAATTAGTTAAATGTATATCATTATTACTATTAATTTTATCCCGGCATATTTCTTAAATATGACTCAGTTATAGTTAGATAATTTATCTACATTTAATATTCATACAATATTATTAATTATATTATATATCTGTATATTTATTCACATTTTGCTTTTAAGTGTAAACAAAAGTGAGAAGCAAGATTAGTGTAGTAGCCGGGTGTGGTTATTATCATGGCCATCATTTCTGTGGGGTGTGGCTCAGTTTGGAAGATGCTTTTTACCAAATTAGGCCATATGAAGCATGCCAGGAGTCAGTATAATGATATAAATATGTAATAAATGTCTTATATTCAATTTGGCAGCAGTTAAGTATGGTACATATACTGGCATTGATATGCCAGCCATGCACAGCATTCTTTGGCATGTAATAAAGTATGCACATGGTACAGCTTTATGAGAGTCATTCTTTGGCAATAAAGTATGATATATGCAACATGCAGATGGTCACTACAATTGTAGAAACCTTCCTTGGCAGTAATGATCGATGGTAAAGTATGATACATGCATATACGTATTTGTGGAAACATTATCTTTGCATAGTACATACAGTTGTTATGTGTAAGTATTCTTTTCTTTGGCCTGGCAGCAGAAAGTATATATACGCATGTATCTGGCAGCATGCATGCATGCATATGAGCATTCTTTGGCAATAGTAAAAGGGTATATGATACATGCGTTCATTGTACAGTTGCATATAAGAGGAAGTAATTCTTTGGCTGTATTGCATGTTTATTGTGTACATGATGTACACGCCTATTTAGAGTATATTTGCATGCACAGTATGTTGTGTTTTGGCCTACCAGTACTTTACTATTGCCAAAAAAAGCATTTTTAGCAATAGTAAAAGTGGTACATGTCAGTATGCACTCTGATCTGCAGTATATAGTCTACATTCCCAATTAATTGACAGTAGACTAGAAAGTGTGGTATACCATCGCAGTATATTGTATAAGCACATGATCAGTATAAAATGTGGTTTGGCAACAAGCATATACATCAATCTATATGCATCAGTTCATATGTGCATGCACTAGAGCTGATGAGCCAGCCACACCCCCAGCAGCACTAATTAGTGCATAAGTACATGTACACTGATTGAGTATATTGCATTTCTCATATGTTGTATAATAATTGAAATTTACTTATTAAACCCTGTTTTAGATGTAATTTTGGATGCAGCTCGGTCAGTACACACACCATAACAGCCCTGAACAAGCTGTGGATAATTTTCATTACATTCTAGCATGTATTGTAAACTATGTTAGTTTAAAGTATTACAATCATGACCCTATATACAGCAATCAAAATGATAATAGGCAGCAAATCTAATGTATAAACTGAAAAAAAAAACTGTGATACTTAAATGATAAATCTCCATGTCACTATGATGTACTATCTAATGAATTAGATTTTTAATAAAGGGAACTAAAACGACACGATGAGTTTATATGGCTTATTGATGACATTATTGACTCATGACAGTATTGCAATTGATTCCGTATTACTAATCAATCTTGCTACATATCTGAGGCTGCTGGAACCACACTACAGGTGTTGTGCATGCATGTCTTCTTCATTTGTCTTCCCACCATGTGCTTCGTTATCTCCAGCTAGTACTCTCAATGCTGATGATTCAATATAGCGATTTTGAGCTTCATTATCGTAGCTAACATCAATCTCTACTCGGTGATTAACTACATGCGCATGTGTATATAGTGAGCATGCTCAGTATAAGCAGTATATACGCATGTATTACCTGAATGACTATCTGTTTTCTTCTGTTTCAATATGATTATTTTCCATATTCCAATATTAATGACTACTAGCGTCACAGTTAAAATAATCATAATAACCACTACACCTGCTACTGCTGGTCCAACAACTGTAGATACTGAAGCCCCAACTGCAGCAGCTGGTGGATCATCTATTAAAACAATTAGTCATATGTGTGCATGTATGTGGTATGCATAGTACCGTTTGTGCCGGTAGTGCTGCTCATGCAATCATTATAACTTTTATTGCTCATCATGTCAGTTGTAGCTGTGCTGCTTGTGAACAGATCCCTTGATGATGAAATTGTTAACGTTTTACTTAAGGATTCAGAATGATGCAGGGCTATATGAAAATATATAAATTATAGTTTCATTTAGCATACAATAATACAATACAGCCATGCACTCACATGTTGATGGAGTTCCTGTTGCTGTATTGAACAACACTGCCACTGATGATGATGATATGGGAGAAGTAGGTTTATCTTAAATGATTAAGACCAAAATTAATCATAAAGTATCATTTATACAAGAGCATACCTGTAATCACTGATACTAGAGGATAATTATTATATTTATCCAATATTAATGTACCCTTATCAATGGCATCTGGTGCAACATCAAATATGAAATCCTCAACCTGAAAGTTGTCTGGACCATTGGCAGATTGAAGCAGTACAAATGCACTTTTGTCCTGCTGTGGTTGGTGCAGACCGAGTATATCTCCTTCCATAAATTCAATGGGAGGATCCACACCCAACTCATATACATTATGCGAAATCATTGTTCCATTTGCTGAAATTTTGCTGGAACCTTGTTTATTGTAATTACCTTTAGAGGTTTGGCGCCATACTTGAAGTTCTGGTAGCAAAGTTCCTAACGGGTAACTGGTACTGACACCGGAATATATCCATTTGTGTATTGTACCATTACACGTGAACTTCATATCAGGGTAAAAGTATTGCGTTAAACTTTCTAGTGAAAACGAATCGCCTACTGGGATTGCTTCAGAGAAAAGCAATGACAGCATTTTCATAATTGAAATATCTACAGATGATTTGACACAATGCTGTGGTTGGGCTGGAAAAAGAAAAATATAGGTTGGATTCAAAAAAAAAAAACATTGCAATTTCACCTGTAATAGGATACACAAGTACTAGCTCATTCTGCAACATAACCTTCCCTAAATCAGCAGTCTTCTCTCCAATATTGAGTTTATATGAGCTCCCCCATCCTCCGGAAGCCTTGTAGACTACTGAATTGGTAATACTTGTAGACGGTTGTGATATAGCCAAGTAGTCACCAGTGGACACATTGAGTGGAGGTACCAGCGGATATTCGTGTATACCACTACTGAAATTAGCAGGAGTGTATTCTATTAACCTTTCACTGTCTGGAACTAGCTTGACATAACCACTGCCAGCGCTAGCAGGTCTCCATAACTGTAGACTGGGAACGGTCGTTTTGATAGAATCATCAGGACGCCAAAATTGGATTCCCAGCATGATGCTGCCAATCTGTGTGGGGCAGGTGAATTGGACACTATTGACTATCCTTATTTCTTCGTAAATTCCTGTAATTGCGTTGTGAAGCAATCCAAGTCTACCTCCTCTCAGCTGCATCAATGGTAAGCTCATAAATACATCAAGGCATTGCTTAGTAGCTATATAACAAATATATGATGCTAAAGTAATTATATTCAACAACAATAATTATAATTATATACCAAGTGGTAAGCATCCATGGTGCATAATGATCATAGTCCATAAAAAGATAACAAACAGCTGCAGTTTGAAACACATCTCTCAGTGGCAACTTGTGCACAAGTATACAAAATCTAGATTTGTTGTTTTTTTTGTGCATGATTTCGTGACTCATTTATATATGCAATGGTGCACATGGGCCTGAATTTGAATGAATTCCTTAATATATACGTAGTACTCATATTAAGCATGTACTCAACTGTACAATGCTTTATAATTAGTTATTACATTTATAGCATTCACTATAGAGATACAATGCACTTTAAGGAAGATATATGTATAAACTTACTTATTGTGCCAACATTATTTCAGTTGTATGCACTCAATTCCATGCACTTGCCAAAGCCTTAATTGTTACAATTCAAGTAGTTTATTATATTGATTAACGTATAACGTGTTCTTGTTTTTTTACATGCATGCATAATGGTTCTCAAATTTGTTCTGTGTGTTTAGGTTAGTTTACTGCATGCATGATGCATGTGTATATAACATAATAAACTCTACTCATGACTAACATGAACTAATGCATTATGATTCATATGACTATCCACCACCCACACAGCTATAGAGCTACAGTATAACTAATGCCAGCTGGTGTGTGTCATTCATCCATTTCAGTGTAAACTATTTCTATAACAGCTGTTAAGGTAAATTTTACATGCCCTGCTTGCAGCTTTACTAGAACAGTTATACACAACTGAGAACACCGAACCATTACAGCCTCCTACAATGGGTGAGGATTTGCTCTTGTATATTATACTATTGAGAGTAAATTGTGATTAACTTTAACATAAGATGTCAACGGTCACACTTCTATTCTGGTTGGAAATGAAGTTTATATTTGGGGTGGAGAGAGACCTGATCTACCATTGGTTCATGATAGCCCTGAGAAAAGGGAATTACTATCTACCGTTGGTGTGTACAACATACAGCACTCAATGTTTACAGCAAGATCAACAGCTGGTACTCCACCTAACGGAGCAATAGATTACGGTAGTTGTTGTGTTGGTGATGATATCTATTACTTTGGTGGATGGTGTGATAGTGGTTGTTACCATAACGACCTGTCTGTGCTGAACACTACAAGCAACAAATGGAGGCAGATTTTCTGTAATAATGGACCAATGAAGAAAAGAGGATGTGGAATGATTCCATTCAGTATTAATGGTGAACATTACATCCTTGTTAGTGGTGGGTGTGGTTTATTGCCATCTAATCCACCATCACACGCCCAATACACTCCTCACCCTGACAGCCCATCACGGTGTTTCACTAATGAGGTACACATCATGTGTGTATCAGCTACACCAGGTATACTAATAATATTCGCAATACTAGTACTGATCATGATTAGGTATTGAATGTTAATTTCTTTTTCAGGTAAATGGAAAGCTCCAGTGATAACTGGTAGTGTGTTTCCTCCATCAGCTTATTTCTCCATCAATATTCTTCCTGGTAACAGAGCCATTATATTCGGAGGATTGTGTATCAATGAATGCAATGAGAAATACTTATCCAATGATG
>JAYJLX010052553.1:0-11152 GCA_036873525.1 Chalinula nematifera | reverse complement strand
GCATCGGTCAGCAGTTCTTCCAATTGACCGCGAGTGATGAAGATACTATAGTGGACGCAGTACTGAATTACCAGCTGAAAAACTACTTGGATGTGTTTGATGTGAACTCTACCACTGGTTGGTTGAGCGTGGTCAGTACATTCAATCGCCAAGTACAAGATTTGTATGTATTGAACGTTAAAGTAACAGACAGTGGTGGTAATGTTGATAATGCTACTGTTAACGTCACGGTAACCGAAACAAACGATTTCGCACCTCAGTTCACCGGAGTGCCGAAGGAAGTTACTATCAAGGAGAACACTGCTGGCTACACGTTGAGTTTCAATGTTTCTGATGACGATTCGGAACTACCTGGAGAATTCACTGTTAGCATTGAACAATCTCCTGATGAGGGTTACTTCATATTGGAAGATATGAACACACTGGTTTTGAACAAGACACTCAACTATGAGGTATAGTATTATTAGTACATTATAATACATTGTGTATCTGAACATGTACACTATACTGTAATTTCTGAAAATTTATTCTAATGTAAAGTATTGTTCATAGTTGGTACAGCTGTGTAAACGTATAGATTTTTACTGTACAACGTATTATTGTATAAGAATATTGTATGCTATTATGTGCAATATGAGTTACTACTCTACATTTGTACCTCTGCCATCTCTTGCAATAGGAACATAGTACTATTCAAGTAACCATCATTGCCAAGGATAAAGGCAACCCGAGTCTCACTGGCATGGTAGTTATCGAAGTAACGGTTGATGATATCAATGAGTTCAACCCCTCCTTCACAAAGGACACCTACACCAATGACCAAGTCTTGGATACGGAGCCTGTTGGTGAGTGCTTACTGTAGTTAACGTTTTACCCATAGAACATTAGAACCTAAAGAAAGATAACACATAGTGAACACTGGTATTTGACACAATCGTCTATTCTGTATAACTGTATTACATGTACATGTATTAGGCAAGGGATATTGTACAGCAGTAGAGTTGGTTGGGCTTTATTTAGTACTAGTACATAATGTGTAGCTTTGCTGAGATATCTACTAACTACATACATGTACATGTATATGTACAGCATGTATGTGTTTTGTGTATTATTATTCTGCAAGCAGTTTCACCCATCATTGATAGTACGTACTGTATATAATTATGTATCTAGTTACTAAGGGTAGATGAAATCGATATGTACTGGGCACAGACAGCATGTATGGATATAAAGAGGTGGTACATGTACATGTAATGGAAGTTATAGGGTGTGTTTATTTGTATGTGTGTGGCTCATTGTGTCTATTTTTAGTGATGGTTATAATTAGACGGGTGTGAATATAATTAACTTGTTTAACCGGATTCATAAACTTGTTTATTTCTTCTAAACTTGGGCCCAAAATATTAAGTATTCCCAAAGTGCTGTTTTATAGATATTATATTTGTGATATCAATACATGTACATTTTTGCTTTTTTTGTTCTGTTCCATATGTTTGTTGCTCACTGTGTATGGTTCAATGTACACGCCCTTTTTACATACACATTTGCTATGCTTTCTTTATGTTACTCTATATATGTCCACTGTACATAATATGTATGCAGTGTACTGGGTGCGCTACAGTATTGTAGTTTTCTTACTGAAGCCCATATTTTGTTTGCATCATTAAAATTCTTTAACTGGTCATTGCCCGTATATTTCTGAGCTAACTATTACGTAATTAATGCCATTGAATTATCCTAACACTCATTATAAACTGAGTGTGGTTAGATAATATATGTCCAGTGTATTTTCCGACTGGGTTATATAGCCAATAACTGTTCTGCACTATCTTGCAGGCTCTGCATTGATTACGGTATCTGCCAGTGACGCTGACGGTCGTGACAATACGATAACGTATACTCTATTGGGAGTGGATGCCGAAAACTTCACTATAGACAGTGATGGGGTGATCAGCAATGATGTACTGTTCCCTGAAGTCACAGATTCAGCTGTAAGTGTTTATATGCATCTCCATTATTAATCATTATACCTTTTGTGCATATTTATGTACACCTACATGTTTAATTTATTGTCTATTTCTTTATCTCAGGGTATCAGGTATGAATTTGAAGTGATAGCAACTGACAATGGTCTCCCTTACACCCTTAACACAACAGCAACTGTAGTCCTACAAGTGTTTAGTCCGGACAATAACTATGATCCTGTACTCGTGATGGCGCCGTATGCCGGCTCAGTGAGTGAGAACAGTCCCTCGGGTGTCTCCATCTTGACTATCACTGTGACGGACAAGGACAAGCCTAATTCAAACGACATAATCAATAACTTTACTCTCATTGGAGACGACTCTGCTTTCTTTACCATCGATACCTTCGGGGATTATGGAGTATTGAGATCAAAGTATGTGCTTGTGATATTCTTATGTGTACCTTTGATTTGCATATACTTTACTGTATTGTGCTGTTGACTCTACTTTACTGTACATATATAAGTTTGTATGTGCTTATAGTAATGTCTTTATCTACTACATGTGCATGTGCATGTATGCGTTTGCATGTACAAAATATGTACATTATACTGTGGTACATGTGTATAATACTGTATATACTATAGTATTCTTGTACTGTTGTACAATGCATGTGTTTTACTTGCTCCCCTTTCTCCATATCTCCCTCCTCTGTCACCCTTTCACCCTCTTTTTTCCCCTCTCTTCTTTCTTCTATATTTTTAGTGCTGTATTTGACTACGAGATGAAGTCTACATACTCATTCTCAGTAAGGGTAACGGACAATGGGATCAGTCCTAGAAGCAGCCAAGCAACTGTTGTTGTCAGCATCGTCAATGTTAATGACGAACCTCCTGAATTCATTCCCCCATTGAGTGAGTGGTTTGCATGCATTATGCACTATTGACAGGGTAACACACACTCTGTTGTATACTAGTGGTACATGTATTTCTCATTACTACAGTTCAAGTAAATTTGCAATTTCGTTCACTATACTATTATTAAAGTATTTCGTTTTCATTTACTGCTATAGCCCTATATGTAACGGAGGGAAATGATACTGCAGCTGGTACCATAGTAGGGACTGTAAATGCAACTGACCCCGATGGAGATAATGTCACCTTTACTCTTAGCAAAACTACTGACTCAGACCCGGATTTCGAAATCAACCCTGAAACTGGAGCTGTCGAATATCTAGGCCCTGGATTATTGAACTTCGATGCCAATCCTAAGTAATTCATTATTAATTATTTAGTTATTATATTTTATTAATTTATTCCTTTCATACGATTATTAGTACCTTCTACTACACTATCAATATTACCGATGGCGTATTCAGTGAAGGAGACACACTAACCATCCAGCTGGTGGATACTAATGACAACTCGCCAGAATTTGATAAAATGGCTTACGCCTTCAAAGTTACTGAGAACACGCCCACTATCCCTCCTGTATATATTGGTACAGTGTCAGCTACTGATGAAGACAGCGGTGAGAACGAAAAGGTACGTCAGTTAAAGAACTATTGTTATTTTTACATGCATATACATGTATTCTTATGCATATTTTTTACATGTACTACACATGTACATGTAATTGAGGTTTTTAAAGAAGAGAATATTCCAGAATCATAATTAATAATTGCATGTACAATACAGTAGTCAATGTACAGTATACATTATGTATTTTTTTGTAATAATGTAGGTTACTTATTCCTTCAATGACACCTCATTGTTCAATATAACCAGCAGTGGTCAGGTGTATCCCATTGTTGAGTTCGATCGTGAAGAGGAGGCTGAATATGTGCTCACTGTCTATGCTGTCGATGGGGGCTCCCCACCCAACACTGGGTCTGCTCAGGTCACTGTGACTATCGACGACGTCAACGATAATGCACCAACATTCCCGGATTCAGTGAAGAAAGTTATTTCGATTCACGAGAATACCACTGGAGGTAGAGTCATAACTACGATAACGTTTACCGATGGTGATCAACAGGGCTCTCCTAATAGCCAGCTGACGTATGGCATTATCGGGGGAAACGGATCTCACCTGTTTAAGATCAGTGACAGTGGACAACTCTCAACTGCTAGTGATGCCACCTTCAACTATGAGAATACAACAACCTACAGTTTGATCTTTGAAGCCACTGATGGTGGAACCCCGTCATTAAAGGGCAATGTGACATTCATTGTAAATATCTTGAATGTAGACGATGCCAACCCCACTTTTGTATTGTCCGCATATGTATTCAATATAAACGAAAGCTACCCCAACGGAACCGAGGTGGGTACAGTGGTTGCAATTGATGAAGATCCCAACAACCGTGTGTTTGTGTACACTATAAATACTACTCTCACCAGTTCTGAAGCTCAGGCTTACTTCAACTTGGACAGCATGTCAGGTGTCATCACTACGAGTGTAGCACTGGACAGAGAGGACCACGGTGAGCAGTTCGAGCTGTGGATCGACGTAAAGTACGTGGACACTGATGTTGTCACTGATACCACTATGGTTGTAGTCAACGTTATGGATGTTGATGAGTTCCCACCAAAGGTACTCGAATTCAATAACATCAACATTGTCGAGAACATTGACATTGGTGTCCTTGTTGGTGTAGTCATTGCTGAGGACAAAGATCCAGACAGTAACTTGACGTACGACCTTACGTCACCATTGTCCGTCTTGTCCATCAATAACACAGGATTCATTTTCACTAGTAAGGAGATTGACAGAGAGACCATTCCTAACACAGTAACTTGTCCTAATGATACTCCTGCAAATACATCCTGCGTGTTCATTAATGTATTCGTACGTGACATAACCACAGGTAGGTACGATGTCTACCCCGCATATCTATTGATCCAGGATTTGGATGACACACCCCCTGTGTTTGATGAATCCGAATACTCCATTAATATCAGTGAGTCGTTAAATATCGGCACTGAACTTGTTATCCAACCAGATATATCTGCCAGCGATGCTGACTTGGGTATCATATTAGAGTACACTATCGAAAGCAACAATGACTTTTCCATCCATGACAGATCAGCTGTGGTATCCATCGAGAATACACTAGACTATGAGACCACTCAAAGCTATAATCTAACGTTGACTGCCACTGATTCTGCTGGCAACACAGGTACTGCATTCCTATATATAACCATTGAGGACTATAACGACAACTCACCTGAGTTCCTGAATACCAGCTATAGTGCCTCTGTTGAGGAAGGCGCTTCAAAGACGGTATTTGTTGCCAAAGTCGAAGCGGAAGATATCGACAGTGAGGGAAAGAACTCTGACATCACTTACTCGATCATCGAAGGTGATGACGATAAGTACTTCGTCATAGGTTCTACCAGTGGAATCGTAGAGGTTAACAGGGCTGATATTGATGAGGAGACCACACCCTCCTTCAACCTGACTATACAAGCTAAGGATAATGGCTCTCCATCACTCAGTTCAACTGTTCAGTTGTACATTATGGTAATAGATCTTCATGATGAGAGCCCTTTTTTCACACAATCTGCATTCTATGGTGAAGTGAACGAGAACAGTGCAACCGGTACCCCAGTGTATGCTAATGGAACACAGATGCAGCTGTTTGTATCGGCTACTGACCCAGATGATAATGCTGTTGTCACCATAACTTGCTATGGTGACGGCAATGGTATATTTAGTGTGGATAGTTCCACTGGAGCAGTAGCTGTTTCAGAAGACATAGACTATGAAGATTCAGCTAGTTATACCTTCCAATGTTCAGCCAGGGATCAACAAAACTTTTTTTCCGGAGTGGTAAATGTTTACATCACAATATTCAACTTAGATGATAATATTCCTCAGTTTGATTCAAGCACCTCTTCCGTTACTGTAGCAGAGGACACTGATATCGGTGACGTAATAACCACATTAGAGGCGACCGATGAAGACGAAGGTGCTGTAGTACAATACAGACTGAGTGGAGAGCATAGTAGTTACTTTACTGTTAACTCCTCATCTGGTGTTGTCACGCTCAAGCAGCCTCTTGACTATGACACCCTCAGCACCCTTACATTCAACATTGAAGCTTCCTCAGACATGTTTGCCAACTTTTCTGTCGTCGTGGTAACAGTTACTTTGACTGACGTAAACGATCTGCCACCTGTTTTCGTAGATGCTTCGTACTCGGGTGAAGTTAATGAAAACTCACAAGGGGTCTCGATTCTGACAGTAAAAGCTACTGACGAAGACTCAGGTGTCATCAAGTATGATTTGCTCGATGGCGATGTATCTTATTTCAGCATAAACGAAGACAGTGGCGTGATTAGAGCTGCCGAGAATGCAGACATCAACTATGAACAAACACCCATTTTATCGTTTGGGGTACTGGCCTACAATGATGACAATCCCTTACTGAACGATACTGTAGAGGTAACTATCACTGTTGTAGATGTCAATGATGAAACACCCACTTTCAGTAATGACTCGTATAGTATTGACGTAAATGAGATTTGGCCTCAAGATTACATAGTAGCTACTGCACAAGCTGAAGATAAAGATACCTTGTCACAGCACAATACTGTCATGTATACCATCACCACTGCCTCACCCGACACCGACGTGTTCGATATTAACTCCACGTCTGGTGAAATATTTATCAAGGCCACTAAACTACCGTCGGCAGCTGAGCAAGCTTCGTATACACTGGTGATCGAAGCATCTGATGGCACGCTTGAGAGCACAGCAACATTTTACCTTAACGTTATTGACTTCAACATGGTGCCGGTATTTGATCAGAATAGCTATTCAAGAGACCTCGATGAAGACCATGCATTGAATACAGTGTTCCTGACTGTGCAGGCTACTGAGGACACTGACCTCAGTGATAATGCTGTCATCACGTACTCGATTCCTGTGCTTCCTGATGGCTACGTCGTGAACACAACAGAGTGTTTGATGCACGTAAATGAATCGGTGAATGTTTCAGTTCAAGTCGAAAAAGAAGCCTCTTCAAGTTCAGGATCAGGATCAGGATCTGGCTCAGGTGAAGGAACACCTGATGTGGAATATGAAACTATACTGATGCTGGAGGTAAAGACTAAAGAGGTTGTAAAAGAGAACTGTTATCTGTTTCCATTCACCATCGATGGAGAGAGTGGAGAGATAAGTCTGCAAGGCAGTTTAGACTACGAGCGAAATATTTCTTGGACCTTTAACGTTGCAGCTACTGATAGCGGTACCCCACCACATTCAGCAGAGGTACCAGTCACCATAACCGTAATTGACATCAACGATGAGGAACCTATCTTCACTGAAGATGGTTACAATATTACTGTATCTGAGGGACTAGAGGTAGGCGATGTCGTGACAAATATTGTTAGAGCGGACGACCCAGACACCGTGGGAACCCTCAGTTATTACATCCTCTCCGGTGCCGAGGGTACTTTTGAGATGAACTCTGAAAATGCGAGCGTTACCTTGACCATGAGTCTTGATGTGAAGGTGTATACGATGAATGTGAGAGTTACTGATGGTGTACACAACGTTGACACAACACTAACTATAAACGTGATGGACATCAATAACAATAAACCAGTCTTCACTATGGATTCCTACCAAGGTACGTTTAACGAGGATGTAATGATTGGTAGCTCATTGTTGAAGGTGACAGCGAATGATGCTGACCATGGTCCCAATGGTAGAGTCTACTACCGTCTCCTCAGCCATAAGGACTTGTTTGATATTGAAAGCACAACTGGTTGGATCTTATCCGGAGAAATGTTTGATTTCGAACAAACACCAAACAAATATACCATCCAAGTTCAAGCTTATGATGGTGGTATTGATTCCATGACTACAGACGTCAACGTGGTTCTGACTGAGGTCGATGTGAATGACGAGACACCAGTATTTGATCAGTTCGAGTACTACGTTGAACTACCAGAAGGTAACTACAATAACTACTATGTCACTACTATCACAGCCACTGATGCTGACTCCGGTATGAACAGTGAAATCATCTACACACTTGAAGATTTCGACGACTACTTCACAATCAATCCTGCAACTGGTTTGGTTAGTGTGACAGGCAAGTTCGACTATGATCTGGTATCGGAAGAGGATAGGGTATTCATCCTCAATATTACTGCAGAGGACAAAGGGAACTCGTCCCTGAGTAATTCCACATTCCTCACTGTCAATATTACCGATACCAATGACAACGCACCCATGTTTGACCCAGTGTTCCACAGTGTACTGATACCTGAGAATACAACAGTTAATGATACTGCATTCATAGTGAAGGCAATTGATCTGGACTCAGGTGAGAATGCCCGTTTGACTTACACCATCACTTCCCACCATCCAGAGGACTGTAACGCCAACGAGACCTACATACTAGATCCCAACACAGGGGAAATGAGACTCAGTACTCCCATTGACGTTGAATCCAAGATATTTAACTTAGAGTGTAACTTATTCATCAGAGCAACTGATAATGGAGACCCTCAACTGTTTGGTGATGTAACTTACGTAGTGACCATTACTGACATTAATGAACACCCTCCTGTGGTCACGTCCCCTCTTAAAACCACTGTTCCCGAGAACTCAGTAGCTGGTTACGAGTTCTACACCATTGTAACTGATGATATCGACTCCAATCCACTCTCATACGCTGCCACTGGCGGAGATGTTGATCTGTTTACGGTTACTGCAGATGGAAAGCTTGCTGTTGTGGCCAACGACTCTTTGGATTTCGATGAGCCTCCAATTGATTACAACTTAACTATTGTGATAACAGAGAATGGCAAGCCACTCATGTCTACCACTGTTACCATTGATATCACAGTAACTGATGAGAATGATTTGACACCCAAGTTTACGAAAGACGAATTTGTGGAATCAGTACGTGAAAACAATGAAGTTGGACATATATTTGGTTACGTGAGTGCAGTTGATGGTGACGAACCTCCGAACGATATAATCACTTACAGTATTTTAAAGAACTCGGAAAATGAAACAGACTATGGGAAGTTTACTATTGCATCGAGTACCGGCGCAATTAGCATAGTAGAACAGCTGGATTACGAGACTGAGAGGCGGACGTATACTCTATTAATCCAGGCTAGTGACGGTCTCAACTCTGCCACAGCTGATTTGAGGATTAGAGTATTGGAATCCAATGACAACCAACCTTATTTCACCAATCTTCCCAATACAACATCTATCGATGAAGATGCTACCAACGGGACTTATGTTTTCACGGCTTCAGCAATGGATATCGATTTTGGTGTCAATGCTAAAATAAACTACAGTGTCCCGGATACGGAAAAACGATTTGTTATTGACCCCAAGACCGGAGTGCTCTCAGTGGGACTTTCACCAGGATACGGGTTTGATTATGAGTCGGGAGAAACATCGCTGACAGTGTCCATCATTGCTACTGATCTGGCCGGTAGTGAAGCCAGTGGTGATAATATAGCGGACTATTCCAGCGGTTTTGGTGAGGACACTCTAACCAACATGGATGACACTCCATTGTCTGTCACAAAGGAACTATTAGTCAATATTTTGGATGTAAATGATAATGCTCCTATTTTCTCATCAATTGGGCAAGTTTCCATCACGGAAGACGACAACAATGTAATATTTGTGACCCAAGTCACAGCAACAGATAAAGATAAACCCAACACTAACAACTCGGAAGTGAGGTACTTGATAGGTGGTGGAGGGGATGGGAAATTCAGCATTGATAAAAATACTGGAGTGATCACTACCATACCTCCCATTGATGGTGACAAAGATGAAAAGTTTGAATTGGAAGTTATTGCTCACGATTTGGGCGTACCACAATTGAATTCCACAATGACTATTATCATTCGTGTAGATGATATCGGAGATGAGGCTCCTAAGTTTACTCAGTTTGTTTACAGCCATTCTATAACAGAAAATGAAAAAACTGGGATATCTGTATTCCAGGTAAAGGCTAATGACATCGACATGAATGGTACGAGTGTGGTTTATTACTCCATGTCGGACCCTACAGACTATTTCACCATCGATAATCTAACTGGTATTATTTCTACCAGTGATGTAGTGATTGATCATGAAGCTTACTCTAATATTACACTAACGGTTGTGGCTGAGGATGCCGAGGGCCTGACTGACACTGCAACTGTAGAGATAACTGTAGTAGATGTGAATGACAATCCACCGATATTCTCCAAAGATTCGTACTTGATAGAGATCACAGAGAATGCTGCCATCGGAACGATGTATGATGACGTGTCTGCTGTGGATCCTGATTCAAGCAGTAATGCTATCACCCGATATGTAATGAGTCAGACCAGCGGCCATGAAAACAGGTTCCGGGTGATCCAGGAGAATGGAAAACTGGAGGTGATTAAGAAGCTGTGCTTTAACTCCACCACTCAGGAGACGTACAAATTCACAGTCACTGCGTATGATTTCAACAATGAATCGCTGAACACTTCCAGTGTTGTAACTATACTCGTATCAGAAGAAAACCTGTATGCTCCAGAATTCGAGAGACCTTCATATGTGAGTCGTTTGGACAGCGATGCTGTGACTGGTACTGTGGTTATTGAGGAGTTTAAGACAATTGATGATGATATATGCTCAGGAGCTCCTACCTTTGCAATTGAGGAAGGTAATATAAACGGGACATTTGAGATAAATCCAACCACTGGGAGAATAACCTTGACAAGAAACCTCACCGAAAACGACCTGTCTTTCACCCTAATGATCAATGCCACAGACACTAGTAATTTCAATGTTGAGTCTCTAACCGGTAGAGTCAGGTTGATCGTTCTGATTGGCCAGTTGCTTCCCGTACAGATATCGGCTGAAGGTGCCCTTATGGTTCCCACAATATCTCGTGCGGCACAATACGATTACCAGCAGGATCTGTGGCTATACGGAGGCCTGAACCAAGTCAACTCTGTCAGTGTTAACTTCACATTGGGTGACACAGTCGAGACAATGGATATTGCTATTAACAAGTCATCGGTATCGAAATTATATGCTACTCTTATTACCGATGTCATTTACCAAGACAGACCTGACGTTGTGGTGTCCTTCCAAGCTGAGGGTCGGGATTTCGAACGAGATGACCTCGCAAGAACAGAGTTGTTTGTGAGCATTCAACATCC
>JAYJLX010052542.1:0-11158 GCA_036873525.1 Chalinula nematifera | reverse complement strand
TTTATTCCCCCTTGATCTGTTGATCACTAGTATTATCTGCAGGCTATAGTGAATAGCCTTATCTTTGTTTGTAGCAGTCCAGCCTGGGTAGCCTCACAAGCACAGTACAATAACCATTGTCTCCATTTGAAATGTATGTCTCCGCCCACTCAATTATATTGACTAGAAAAACACCCACGCAAGAAGTATAAACGTGGCATTTTCTCATTGACCAGAGATATTCCCATAGCAGTAAATTTGAACATAAAAAAAACCCTTTGTTCATAAATTAGTACAAATTATTTTAATCAAAGTTAGAAATCAAAGCTGCAACTGACTATAAAGTCAGCCATATGGTTTTTATCATGCATCTTCTTTCATAAAACTATTATGTTACATACTGATACTATACTGTTGGTCCCCCCAGTATATAGATGGACACTTGGTATAGCAATAAATTAAGTTTGAAGGATATTCAGTTCCTATAGTCAATGCAAATAGGCTTAAACCTTCACTTACAAGAGTAAAGTCATTGAAGACAAGGCAATGGCAGACTCGACTGTGGTATTCAGTGAAAACTCGTGTTATAATCGTCTTGTATGGTTAGATATCAGTCTACTTAACATAGCTCTGCAATATGCATGGTTTAATTTATTACATTCTTGAATTGTTTATGATAAAAATTATTAAAGACGATGATTAAACATAAAATAGAATTCACATTAAAACACATTTATTCTTATCCTCATGAGGTGCAGACTTTTTGTCATCTTCAGGCCTTTCTAGTGGCAAAAAGGATTGAATATCCTATATGAAAGGAAGTTAATGAAGTAAAGTCACCCAAAAGCTGGATATACAATCAAACACTAAAACTATATGCACTCATATTATAATATTCTATTTCAACATTAAAATCTATCTTTCCAGGACCAAAGGTCAAATCTCCCACATGATTTACTAAACAAAAACTGGTTTATTCGTTCACAATATCAACATGCAGCTAGCGCTGTCTATAACCACATGAATTTATAATTATTTGCTCCGAGTTTATGAGAAGGTGGGGAAGGAATTGATCAGCTCTTAAACTGGGCTTACATAGCAAAACAATTGTTATAAGGATAAAATAGCATCTCTTTTATGTGAGGCAACATAAAAAGTCAAATAATCCACGCATTTGATAGCAAGGGCAGCTACAGTAATACAATGTACTAGTATATGTGCTCATGTGCAGTTTTCTGCCCTCATTCAAGAATAATACATGTATGTCAAGAATTCTTGACTTTAGAACATGATCTTTATCCCGTAATACCAGACCCTCGCTCTAATACCACTCTTCATTTAAAATAAAAAAAAAACAATAGCGTATAGTGGACAAGGTATGCATGCCGGGTCTCCAGGCTAATTTTGACTAATACAAATGCACTTTGCTATATACTATCAAGTATATAGTACACGCACCTTAGCTAATTTATCACGAGACTGAGGTAACCATTTCGAAGTAGGTTCTGCTTCATCTTCCTGACCAAATTCTCTTTCGAAAACATTTTTCAACTCATCTTTGTCAAGAATTTCAACTGGATCCAGTCCCTCCTTCCTTATCCTATCAATAAGGTAGTCTTTATAGTGGAACCTATACAAAATTAATATTGAAAACCAAGAATAATTCATCACATATGTATCTTGTACAGTACGTACCTGCATATTGGACCGTAACAGCCATCATTAGCTCGTTCGCATTGAATATCGTCTCTACCCCAAAAGCACCGTCCAGAAGGGTGATCTATACACAGTGGATAAAAATTAACATATAATGTTAGGAAACCAACTATAGGTTTGGAAATTAAAAAAACTATGACAGGTATAATATAGTCATTATAAAACCTGGTTTACACTTAATGCAATGTCAAAAATTTCAAAAATAAAATATATTAAATTGTACATCTGCACTTGCGTAATTTTAGAAATTACATTGGGTGTAAACCAGACTATGATACCTTCCATATCAGGATCTTTCCACCCATAAAATTCATTGTTTTGAATCAGTAATTCTTCGAGTCTGTCAATAGAGATGTCTCTCAGATAGTACACACAGTTACGAGGATGATGGGCGTGTAGTCCTTTGAACTCACAGGATTCGTAATCCTTACATTCCTACACAGATCATTATCAGTAATATTACAACAATGTTAAAGAACACATGCCGGCAATATACTGTATAAGTGGAATCTTTTGAGTGGATAAACTTTTGCAAATCGGGTAAGTTTGTGTTTTCGCAAGGAAACATTCATGGATTGTGATAATAGTGCCATTCTATGTTTAATTCTGTATTTGCTAGGTAACTAGATAATTTTGCTAATTAGTTGCCAATCTATATAAAAAAGCGAAACTGTTCCCATTTAAAAGATTCCACTTATATGGTATACTTACACTGCCATGAAGGTAACGAGCTTTACAACTGCGGCAAAACTCATAACCACATCGAGTACATTTCATATGGTCACATCCATGGGGATCCAGTGAGAATTTCTCTTTACAATTAGGACATTCTAATGGAGTTATTAAAATTAATATCATAGAAAAGTTAATAATTTTCTATTTTCCTCAATACATACTTGTACCCCATGCATGTACATGTATAATGTACAGCTTTTTTCAGTACCTATATGAGTTTCCTTAATGTAATCATCCAGTGCTGCATGTTTTCGTTGTTCACTTTCGGCCATTGCATTAATTTTACACTGCTGATTTAGACACTGACTCATATCTTCATCCATCTATTATATAAATCCATAGCTGTTTGAGCATTATAATGATACACATTAACATACTATATTAGTACAGTGTGGACACATGTACTCATGGCAGTTAGGGCATTGGGTCTTGAAACATTTCATGTTCTTTTTGATGAATGGTTCATGACACTATAAGAGATCATAAAGAAAACACAATCGGTGACCTTTGCAAATTTAATATAGAGTAGATTTGACCTTTATATATTTGTCTATAGCTTATGTACAAGCAAGCATTATATTATATTGTACTATGTGTTTATGACCGTATTTCACTAACTGATTGACACCATATTAGTTTGACTGTAGGAGCATTATATAAATAGAACTCTGCTAATTTCTTCTGAAAAAGGTCGTATGGGTCGTATGAAGATGTATCAACAGAAGTGTGGTCGATATATGTTTTGATCTGTGAAGAATACAAAAATTAAAACTATAAAAGGTGATCACTGTACTGATATTTTTCTTACCATATGTGACAGCTCTATGAAATAATCGTGAATTTTCGGAGTCAAGTTTCTCAAAGGGATGTCAGGTTTTCCACATATTGGGCAAACAAATTGTGTCACGTTTTGGTTTCTGATCACCTCATTGAAGTGATTGACGAAACACTCAGTACATATAATATGGTGGCAATTGGGTATTCTTAACATCTACCGGCATTAAATCAACAAAGATAATTATTGATAATATAAAAAAGTACTATATTTACTCTCTCACCTCTTCAGTATCAAATGGTACTAAACAGATAGGACATATCTTAGATTTTTCTGTTTCTAAGTCCTATAGAAGCAAGCACTTATAAACTTGCACAATATTATAATAATGTATGTATATACCTTGCTTCTGTTGAGTAAAGCAGCAATTTGGTTTTGCTTTTGAAGAGCATCATCCTTCAGAAACTGAACTTTTTCCTGAAAATATTAAATAATGTGGTTAAAATTAATAATTATAAATACATGTATAAAAATATTTTATCATATGTAAGTTGTTTTTTTTCTTTAAGGTCAATTTGTATAGGCTCTATAAATTGTGTAAACAATTTTTCATAGTCATTACATTATCAACATTCTTTGAAGCATATCAAAAATAAAAGCCACAATGAAAAACAAACACAGTATAATTTCCACAGCTATAGAACTGGGTTATGACCTTTAAATCTCTTATTAGGTAGATCTGCTCCTCTTGGCTTGCAATGAAGTGTTGCATCTGCTCCTCTTGTTTCATCATCAAGTACTGTATCTGGTTCTCTTGGCTCATCTTTAATTGCTCCAACTGCTCCTCTTGGTTTGTCATCAATTGCTGGATTTGATCCTGAAAAACTTGTCGCTCAGACAACAAAATTTTTCTAAATTCTTTCAATAGAGCTTCGTTATCCGATTTATGGTAGCCGCTCCTACTTTCTCCTTCACACTCACTGCTATGCTTTGCTAAACAGTGAATTATATTGAGTGTAACACAATAATTTTTTAAAATACTTTTGCAAAGTTAAGAGGCCATATATATTTAACTAACTTACAAGAATGAGCAGGAGATTGTGATAATTCACATGTAGAAGGCTGCACAAAACCATGGTCTGCTGTAGACATGTGTCGGCCCATTACGGCTTCTCTTGTATAGGGCATCACACAAGGCTGATCAGCAAATGATGAAGGGAATGGTGGAGAGGGAGAACGGGACACTTCTTCCTGCACTTTGCTGCTCATGCTACTACTGCTTAAGCTCATATCAGGTGATCTTGTCGATTCATCAGATTCCTTATTCTGGACTTGTCTGATATTAGGAACAGTGCCGAAAGTGGATGAAGAGAAATGAGCAGATAGCTCGTTCAAATTCCCTATGCTCTAATGGAAATAAAGTTAGTGGATCGAATTTTCACATGCATGCAGCATAGCACATGTACATGAACAGTATATATACACATTATGTAGAGTGATGTATGTACACTATACACATAATTTCACTATGCACACAATACACATATTGTATCCACAAATACCGTCATTATGCACACATGTACATTGAAACTTCTATATATATAGGGTAGATTTACATTAGTAATTTTTTGTGAAAGAAATACACACAAGTTAGGTGTAAAAATTGCTAACCATTACACTTAAACTTACAGATCCTTCACTATCCCGATCTATGTTATGGAGATAGCCATCATCATTATCGCACAGGTCAGCCTCCTCTTGTATAATATTTTGATTGAGCTTTAAACATAAAAAAAAGACTTTAAAAAAACCCTTAATTTATAGTACATATTACAGAAACTCACATTGGTTGGTGCAAGGTCAAAGTTTTCAAACAAAACCATCTCGTCAATGAATAGCTTCACAACGTTGTTTTCCTTAAGGATATCTATGTTCCTTCTAACACATTCCTCTAGTACTGGTAGCAGGTCGGCTCTGAACCTGAACTCCACAATAACAGAACCTGGTCGAACCTCGGTTAGAAAGATAATGCTTTCGTGAACACCAAAAACTTTATAAAGCAATTTATATAGGGTTGTCAGGATAGATTCCACCCATGCTTCACTCAGCACTAGTGTGAGGTATCTACATTCTGATAGGTGTGGCTTTGCATCCATGATACACTGCTTCAAGTCAATGAGCTTAGCCATTCCATTGAAATTATCGATTTTTTGTTCATGTGCTAAAATAAGATCAAGTGCAGCTTCTTTAATCCCTGGGTGTTTGTTGAAATAGGGCTTTACAAACTGCTTGAATACTTTCACGTGGAAAACGTCACTCTCATTGGCCCACTTATTGCAAACTTGATCCAAAGATATAGAACGTGATTCGTGACCATTGTTGTCATCACCATGGACATTCTTCTCAATGAAATCCAACAATGTATTTATAAATTTTGTTTTCCTCCTGGCTTTTTTGAAAGGGTTTCTTTCCAAATGTCTCCTAATCAGCAGAAATAGGTTATTCTTGGTCATACCAAAACTAACTTTTAACTCAGAAATAGCTTCACTAATATCCCAATCAACACGTACTTGTCTACCTGGCAGTCTACTAAAGTCTACTGTATAAAACATAATAATTATTTTACTTATTATAGGTGAGATACTGTTTACGAGGTTTGTATGTGTCTATATAGAATCAAATACAAGCTCTATAGGCCTAAATTTAAGCCGCTTTAAAATATACAATTCTCTGGGAGTTCCCTGGTAAAATAATGAACCGGGCTCAAATAGCGTAAGTGGACTGGTTTTTTACAACAATGTACATTCTAATTTAAGTTACATGCAACCATGCATACCATTGTCTGTGGGGACCTCCTCTAAGCTATTTGGCCTGTCCAAAGTTTGCCTGTCCAAAGTTTGCCTGTCCACATAGCTGCAATACTTCTTTAAAATATGATCTCTGAGGTTGTAGTAGTGCAGCCTTCCTAATGCCACTGTGATTCTTTCCCAGGTCACGTCATGATCCCTCTTCATCCACCAATCAAACACTTCTTTGAGTCGTTGCTGATTAGTCGAGTATTGTTGCTCTATTGTCCGCTTTACATCCTCAGGAGCACCCAACTCATTTGCAAGACCTGACCAATTACGAACACTACTAAGTTCTGTCAACAGTGTCCTTAACTCCAAAGGTGCTATACAAGAATTGATAAAAGCAAACTTTATGTTTCACATATGATTATTTATTGCATGCAGTGTGTGTAAAACTATTTCTGCCCACAATTCAACAGACACCATGACTATTTCAACTGAGTCAAATAATCAGCACTACATCAATACTGCACTACTTTAGCTGTGTGGTATACTTTAATATTTTTAATCCATTGCTTTCAAGTTCAAGGACACTAGTGGCTATAAGCTGATCGACTTTGGGTAGATTTACTTACTGACAAGTGAAGAAAACACAACTGAATTATAACACTCATGCATATATATATTTGCATTGCAATTTGCATTGAGTGTTTGCTTCAATAAGTGTAAATGATAAAGCTAGTTAATTTGACTTTGTAACCGAGCCGTTATTTTTTTTTATCATAACATTTTTGTTTTAGTGTACATCACTGACTATGAATGCATGCATGCCACATGCATGGGATCAAAACAGCGTCTTAATACTGTTTTTACACTAGACTAAAATCCTGGGTCAACCCACCAGGTCAGCTTGAGAAATAGTATGTGTAAACAAGGTACTGTACCAGACCAAACCTGGCCCCTATTTTATAACCATGCCAACCCAGTTTAGCTTGGTATATGTTTCTAATATAAACAGCCAAAGACATGCTAACACATACTATTCAATCAAAATTATAAAAATCTATTAATGCAAGTGCCTTGCCCTGTTGGGCATACTGAGAGAAATTCTAAGTAAACATAGGCTGACAAGTGCAAACGGAGTATTGGAATATGTATAGCATAATACTGATCTCTCTCTCTCACTACAAAACCAAGTTTCAATTTGTGGTTAATGAATATAATTAAGTTAGCAATGATGGCTTTATGGCCAGCTTTAATTGTACTAACTATAGTCTGGTGGAATCCCATACTTCAAGTAAAATACTTACGAGAAAAGCAAGTGGTCTGAGGTTACTTGTATGGATCAGTTCTCATGGAACGTTTAGAAAAATGTTTCATTAGCAATAGCCATGTATGGTCTTCCTTGGGGCCCGGCCGCCCGGGTCTTTATCTCGGCTAATGCCGGATAATTAACATTCTACGAGAATGAATATGTGTGTCCTGAGACCACTTTCTGGTAAGTAAAAGTGGGTAGTACCACTAAAATGCAGAATGCAGGCCATTCTTCTACTCACCTTTGTTTATACCAACGGCCATTCTTCTACGACGGACGGGAGAGATATGATTGAGGGAACACGGCAGCCAAGAATTGAACAGGTGTAGTGAGTCGAGCAGTGAGTGTAGTAGTCTGGTGTAATCGCCCACTTTTACTTGCAGAAAAGACGAAGTGCTGCAGGTAGGTTGTAGAAGATAAGACTAGCGTCACACGGCTCGACACGCCCACTTTGTGTGGCCAAAAATCCAGCTTTACTGCATGCATGCTTAGTACTATGATCAATAGTACTGAGCAGTTTAGCTAAATTAATGAATAGGCTGCAAGCTTTTTGTAGTACTTACAGGAACATTATACTAGCTCTCCCTCCCTTTGGACCCTTCCATTGATTTTTAGCCCCTATATTGTCTAGCTTGAATATTACATGCGTCATTACCAAACACCAAAGGTTTATGATACTGATCATGATATCATAGTAGACCCGGCCATGATTATTGACACTATACCCTCTAGTATTAACGTACCTACCCTCTAATATTTATGTACCTATCTCTAGTATTAACATATATATTATGTACTCTCTAATATTATACCTACCCTTTAGTTTATGTATTATAGATTATTTGTTATTTGGTTGAATTATTAACCCCTTATTGAATTATTAACCTCTATACTCAGTATAATGTATACTATAATGAATGTATTTCAAATATTCATATCGGTCGTAGGTAGAACAATATGAAACTATATAATCCTAACTCTTAACAGGATGATCTTTTGCTATCTTCTTTGCCAATTGTCCTTCATTAACCACATTACTGCTCAAGATGGAGGCAAGTTGACGCCATGAAGGATTGTCTTTAGTCTTGAGCCAATCTCCCACCATTTCCATTAAGCACTTGTTAGTACGGTTTGGATGATCTTCCTTGATCTCTTGAAGCTTCGACCAATGTAGTTTCAAACCTAGGCCCAGTTCGAACCACTTAAAATTGACTGACTTTACAGCTGACAAGACTTCAAACGAGTCATCTTCTATATAATAACTATTAATAACTATAATGATTATGGAATCATATTGATTACTGACCTGATAATGGTTCATCATCAATAAGGTTCAAATCAATCTCATCATTATCGTAATCATTTCCTGAAAGTTACAGAAAAACAATACAATTAATACATACAATTATTAATACATACATACATACATACATACATACATACTGTACAATTATGTAGCAATTATATTAATTTCAATAAACCTTCTCCATCAAATTGAATAGGGTTAACTGATTTTTCTATAAAAGATAATAAATAGTTATGAATTAGTACAACAGTACTACACAGACTATCCAGTTACCTTGAGCTAGCTGCCACCAACATAGCATTGACTCGCGCTGTACTTTACAAGTCTTGTATCTGTCTTTGGAGCATGTCAAATTCTCTTTCTCATCTGAAAACAAACAGTAGTGATCTCGAACAGTACATATTGGACACAGAAGGAGGTGCTTATCATCTGGCATAGTCAGTCCAGTGTGCTCTTTGAAACGTTCAACAGAACATTTGATTGCTTCTCTGACAGATTCGTATATTTGAGGACAGTACTTAGGGTCACCGGAGTACGACAATTGGATCCAACTGCACCTGTTCCGTAACTTAACGACACCACTGATTTTAGCCTCTGTGATACATAGCTGTATTTCCTCACGACACTGATATTCAATGTTAGGTCTCAGCTCAAATGGTAGAAGGCAATGACCACTCAGCAATTCCATGATTACATTAAAAAAGAACCCATGGGGTAGGTAACGATTGCCCCAATTAAAGACAGACGGAACTGATGAGGGCACTTCACACGGTGGTATTTCACAAGGCATTTCAGGACAAGGTATGAGTGATAAGGCACTGGGGAGGAAATATTCGTCTGTTTTTCCTTTGATATGTGCAATAATTTTCAGATGGCATAAAAGGCTCAGGAAATCCTTTTCAGTTAGTGTGTCATTCTTCATGTCTCCTAGAATTTGGCGCAAATATTTTACATCAAATATTCCAGTCTTCCTTAACCGCTCACTGGGGCCATGAGGGGTGAAGTTGGGTGGAGCAAATGAAGCCTTCACCAGGTTAGACACCTTGCTAATCAGCACTTCCATTTTCGTAAAAATGAGATCACGAAGATGTTCTGGGAAATAATGAATCAAGGCAACGCTACTCAAAAACTTCAATACTTCAGGCACTTCGTCTCTGTCAATGTTTACTTTTTTTGCTATTCTATAGCATTCACTGAGTTTAACGATTCCTTCTTCATTCACGTCGCTGAGGGCAACTTGAAAAGCTAACCATTTGGTAGGAATTTTGATTGGTTTAGCAGACTCGGTATTTCTACTAATGCAGCTTTGAAGGTCTTTTACGTATTTCTGTCGTTCATTCCCTTCAGCAACAGCATTCAGTGCAAAAATCGCTTCATTTCGTGACTTGGGAATCAAGATATCACTGAATTTTTCTCGCTCTTCAGCTAACCCATCATTGATGTTTTTCAGGATTAAATCTCGTTCACTTTTATCCAATTCATCCAAATGAGTTCCGACGATCATCACATGAGAGGCAGATTCTGCTGTGTGACTGCTGGTTGCTATCTGACAAGCAAGATTGATCATTTCACGATTGGTCATACATAGCTCAGTCGGTAGATCACACTTCTGCATTTCGTCCTCTCCTTTGCAATAGAACCGAACGGGGCATCTCTTATCCAGGCCATCGGTGAGCCGCATCACCACAACATGAAGTGAAACACACGAGTAAATCAACGGAAGAATATCTAGGAATTGTGGCTGGCCTCCTGAATCAATCAAATGAAACCAACGCGATTTAAACATGTTCGAGGATGGTTTGGCGAGTTTAAGAGCGTTCATTAGCTTGTCCAATGCCTTCATCTCTCCTTCTATCGTCATGTCCTCAGTTTGTGGCTCACTAGGGCCAATTATCGTACCACTTGTTTTAATTGGTGTCTCCGATTGTTTCGTGGTTTGATTTGAATCATCGTTTGAATTATTTCCATTGCCTTCTTCATCCAGTGTGGAAAGACCCTCCAGAGTTTTGTTTTCACCTTTAGAGTGGCTTTGTCGATCCATAATTTGGTTGGCAAGAATGGAGAGAAACTCAGTGTTTTCAACCACTTTGAACTCCTGAAGCTTTGTCGTGGTCATGGCTCTAATTGGTGGCTCCATGATGTCTGTGGCGTTCTGTTGATCCTTTGGTAACGGATCCATACCAGCTACAAGACGTTTGACGCTTGTCTTACCTGCTCCAGCAGGCCCGTGCATTGTGATATTGGATTGAGTCAACTGGCCACTCCCACTTTGCATTGCTCTTTCAAACCCTGCCTCAGCCTTTTGTTTTTTGAGGTATTCAACAGGGTTGCCTTCGAAACCATTCTCCTTGGCCTCATCTAGATTAAAATAATGATTATTCATTATTTATGGTATCCATCAGTAAACACGCATCCCATAGTAATAATAAACCATCTCCCTAATGACTCATTATGATGATGCACTGATATACACTATTCATAAAGCCATATGAATAGAAAATTGAAGATATTATATATATTGTGTGAAAATAATAAACCAATTC
>JAYJLX010052541.1:0-31848 GCA_036873525.1 Chalinula nematifera | reverse complement strand
AGCGGCGGGACGCCTGCGAACCTAGTGGCGGGGAATGTGACGGTGTCGTTGGTGGGGACGGCGCTGGAGTTGGGCCTGGACGAAGGTAGCGGCATGGCGATGGCGGAGGTGTTTGAGGGGACGGTGCATGTGTATGCGGCTGATGCGAATTTATTTACGCTGATGGGTTATGCGGCGGGCGCGGTGGTGAATGTGTATACGCTGAATGCGGCGGGGGTGGCGGTGGAATCTTATGGCGTGAGTTGCGGCAGTGCGGCGGGGCGGGATGGCGGTTTGTGGCATGTGTCGGGTTTTGCGGGTTGCGCGGGCGATGCGGCGTTGGCGTTTGCGGCGGGTTCTACGGTGCATTTGCAGGCGCAAGGCGAAGCGCTAACGATAACGGTGGGCGCGGACGGCATGCACAGCGCCAGCGGCGCGGTGGTCTATGCGGGGCAGTGGTCGCGGTATCCGTTTTCGCCCGATTCTGGCGAGGGGTTGCGGGCGAGTTTGAGTGTGGTGGCGGGGTCTGGGGCGATTGGGTATGCGGGGGCCACGGTGAGCGTGGCGGCGGGCGGGGTGGTGCAGTTTCATGCGGGCGGCGCGGCGGAAGAGGAGAGCGGCGCGGCGGCATCGGGCGCGTTGCTGTATGCACTGGTGCGGGCAGGCGCGCTAACGGATGTTGGGGCTGGCGGCGCGCGGGTGGATTGCGCGGCAAACACGGCATCGGGCGGCGAAGGGGCGCTGTCGGTGCTGGCGGCTTGCGGCGAGCAGGTGACGTTTGCCGTGTCTGTGTCGCAACAGATTCAGGCAAGCGGCGGTTTGGCGGTGAGCAGAGAATACGCGGCGGGCGGCGGCAATGGTAATTATGCTTTTGCGATGGATCCCGCAGACGGCAATTTGGAACTGGCAAACCGCGAGGGCGCGGCGGCAACGGTACGTCTCATGCCTTATGAAGTGGGCGGCTCCAGTCATGTGTTGCGGGCCGCGCCCGCGCATGCCATAGTGGCGCACTATGTGGCGGCGGCTAGCATCACCATACAGGCGCAGGTGATGGGCAACCTGATGACGCGCAGTTCGGTGCCAAACACGCCACCACCGCTGGCGCCCTTCGCTTTTGCGGCGCATGCGGGGCTGGTGACGGTGCGCACGGAATTGGACGCGCATGCGGGGGTGCTAACGCTGAACGTGGTCAATAATTTGGGGACAGTGTCTTACGCGTTGTCTGGCGCGCCCGCTTCCGTGGATATTGCGTTGGTTACTTTGGGTACGGTGGCGGCCGCGCCTGCGGCGCTCACGCTGGCAGGCGCCATTGCCGTGCTGCAAACACTGGCGCTCACGCTGTCGGCAAGCGATGCGGCGCCAGATGCGTCTAATAGCAGTACGATTATCGCGCTTGTAACCATCGTTGTCGCCAATGCGGGCGACATCGCCGCAAGTTTGGCGCTGGCGGGCAGCGTGGTGGCGGTGTCTGGCACGGCGGGCATTGATGTGGTGTATGAATACGGCGCGGTGGCAAATGGCGAATTGGGCGATATTACACAAGTGCGCAACACGGGTTTGTCTGGGTTGGCGGCGGGCGGTAACTATGGCTATGAGTTGCTGAACGCACCCAGTGCCATTGCATTGTCGCCCGCCGCGCTGGATGCAAACGGCACAGGCGGCGCGGCGCTTGAAATAGCGGGAATTTTGGATGCGGGGACTTACACGCTAACCGTACACATAACCGACGACCACACGCAAAACGCGGACTTAACGTTGCTGGCGACCATCCGCCTGCTGTCTGGCATCACCGCCGTTGCCGCGGATCAATTGATTCGCTTTTCTCCAGATTCTGTCACCTTGGCAATTGCAAACTACGCCAACTACACCTACACCGCCCGCCCGACGCTGGGCGTATCGCCTTATGCGTTTTCGCTGGTGTCGGCGCCCACAGTGGGCAGTGTGAGCATTGATTCTGGCACGGGGGAGATGACACTGTCAAACATTCCATCAGGATCGCATGTGCAAATGCAGGCGATTGATGCGCTAGGGTATGAGGCTACATTGGTTGTGGATATTGCCGCATCGCAACAGAATTTATATGCCAAGGGGGATGTTATTCTGGTTGGCGGGCACAACAATCTTTATAATTCGAATGTCAATAGTTCCGAATATCTTAAGGATTTGTGGATAAACAGCGCCAGCGATGCGCTGACAATTTGGCGCAAGCAGGATGCCGCCAGTGGCACGGGAAGCGCGAGCGATGTCGCTTCTGCGGCGGTGGCGTCTTTTCAGGGCAAAATTTACATTTTTGGCGGGCTTCGGTCTACTGTTGGCGCCAGTAATCATGTGTGGCACAGTAGCGACAGCGGCGCGACCTGGGATCAGTATGTCGCGCCTTGGGATGCGCGTTATGGACATGGCGCGTTGGTGTTTGACAATGCCTTGTGGGTTTTTGGCGGCTATTTTAAAACCGATATTTGGAAAACCACAGACGGAAAAAATTGGACGAAAGAAAGTGATAATTTTCCTTATAATTTGCTTTATTTTGCCAGCGGTGTGGTGGGTGATACTGTTTATGTGGCGGGCGGGAACGTAGCGGGCGGGCACGAATCTGATTTGTGGTATAGTACAGATATGGTGAATTGGCAGGCGGGGGTTTCCGCGCCTTACCCTATTGGCACTAGTTCTTATTCTACTGTGGCGGATGGCAAATTGTTTGTGATTGGCGGTTTTAATTATGGCGGGTATTCTTCCATCCAACGTGTGCAATGGTTTGATGGCGAAAATTGGAACAGTCACGATGCGCCATTTTCTAGCCGCTACGCGGGCGCGCTGGTGACGCGCAATGGCAAGCTGATATTGCTTGGCGGTCGCGGTCGCAACTCCAACACGTTGTATAACGAAGTGTGGAGCAACAGCGATCCGACCAATGCCGGTACCTGGAAAAAAGAAAGCGTTACTGTTTCTTGGTCTGCCAGATCATACCATTCGGCGCTGGTGTATGACAGTTCTTACATTCCCGCGGCGCAAGTCCCCGAGTTTGTGTTGAAAATTGACGGGGCGCAATACGCATTTGCGGTGCAAACTACGGGCGTGGTGGCGGTGGCGTCTGTGGCTGGCGGCATTGCGCCATACTCTTTGGCACTGGACGGCGCACATGCAGAGTTGTTGTCTTTGGACTATGCGGGCGGTTCGGAGGCGACGGTGCATTTGACCGCGGTGCTGACGGCGGCGCTGCAAATTGTGGCCACCGTGCAGGCGGATGACAGCCATGGTTCTACGCCGTCTCGTTTGGCTATTCTCACTGTGGCTGTTGCCAATCCTTTGCCGCTGGCATTGTCGGCTACGTTCACAAGAAAAACCGATTTTAGCGCCTATCAGACGGGCGAGTTTGCCATTGTTACCGTGTCGGGCGGCTTGCGCGCCTACACCATTTATATAACCGGACAAACGCCTTATTTTTCTTTGGCCTTTGATGCGGGAACGGAACAAGCCACGGTGATGCTGGCATCTGCCGTTGCCAATGCCGCAGTGCTGAGCGTTACCGTGGCGGTGAACGATGCGAAACCGGATACACCCGAATCATTTCTGACGCTGGTGGTTACTGTGATTGGTTCGCCGCAGAATCTTTATGGCAAGGGAGATATTATTTTGGCGGGTGGGTACTACGTTAGAGATTTATGGATAAACAGCGCAAATGATGCAATAACGGTATGGAACAAACAAGATTCTGCCAGTGGCGAGGACGGAACAGGCGATATATATGGCGGCGCAGCGGTAGCGTTTGCAGGGAAAATTTATATTATAGGATCACAGTATGGCGTTCCAAACAAAATTTGGTACAGTAGCGATGGCGGCGCCACATGGGAAAAATACGATGCGCCGTGGGGCAGGCGCGATGGACATGGTGCGCTGGTATTTAACAACGCTTTGTGGGTTTTTGGAGGGCGAAATGGAAATGATGTTTGGCGTAGCACAGATGGACTTAACTGGACGCAAGAAAGCGACAGTTTTGTTTATCCTGCTCTTGGCAGCTGGCGATTGAGCTATTTCGCCAGTGGCGTCCTGGGAGGCACGGTATATGTTGCAGGCGGAGACGACGGATCGCAACTCAGTAATAATTTGTGGTATAGTACAAACATGACGACATGGCATGTGCATACTGTATCGCCTCCTAATGTTATTGGCCAGAATCTCTACCATACTGTGGCGGGCGATAAACTTTTTATTAACACGGGCTTTAATGGACACTGCATTTCGCCTTCTCGCGTTATGTGGTTTGATGGCAAACAGTGGGGCAATCATGTCGCGCCATTTCCTAGCCGATGCGGAGGCGCTATGGTGGCGCGAGATGGACAGCTAGTGATGCTTGGCGGATGGGCGGGTGACACTCTAAACGATATTTGGACCAATAGTGATCCAACCAATCCGAGTACATGGGTGTTGCAAACCGAATCCGCGCCGTGGGGGGCGAGAAATAGCCATTCGGCAGTGGTGTATGACAGTTCTTACATTCCCGCGGCGCAGGTGCCGGAATTTGTTTTGACTGTTGACAGTGTACAAAATGATTTCGCGGTGCAAACCACTGGCGTGGTGGCGGTGGCGTCTGTGGCGGGCGGAATTGCGCCGTACTCGCTCGCGTTGCACGGTACGCATGCCGAATTGTTGTCTTTGGATTATGCGGGCGGGGCAGAGGCGACGGTGCATTTGACTGCGGTGTTGACAACGGGGTTGCAAATTGTGGCCACATTGCAGGCGGACGACAGTCATGATTCTACGCCGTCTCGTTTTGCCATTGTCACTGTGGCTGTTGCCGACGCGCTGCCGCTGGCATTGTCGGTCACGCTCACAAGAAAAACCGACTTTAGCGCCTATCAGACGGGCGAATTTGCCATTGTTACCGTGTCGGGCGGCCTGCGCGCCTACACTATTTTTATATCCGGGCATGCGCCTAATTTTTCTTTGGCGTTTGATGGGGGAGCGGAAAGCGCGACTTTGGCGCTGGTGCCTGCCGTTGCCAATGCCGCCGTGCTGAGTGTCACCGTTGCGGCAAGCGATGCCAAACCAGAGACGTCCGAAGTGCGTTTAACGTTTGTGGTTAGCGTGACTGCGCCACCTGAAGGGGCATACGGTACGGGCGATATAATTTTATTGGGAGGTAGGGGAAAATACGGAAACACCGCAGATTTATGGATAAACAGCGCGGAGGATGCCTTGACGGTGTGGAACAAGCAAGATGCGGCTAGCAGCGAAGGCGGCGCGGCAGATGTGCTTGGCGCCGCAGTGGCATCTTTTGCGGGTAAAATTTATATTCTGGGCGGCGAAAGAGCGAACATTGACAAATTTAGCAATCAAGTTTGGTATAGCAGCGATGGCGCAACATGGGAATATTATACCGCCCCTTGGGATAATCGTACTAATCATGGCGCGTTGGTGTTTAACAACGCTTTATGGGTGTTTGGCGGTACAGCCAATTCTGGCATCTATGCCAGACAAGATGTCTGGCGAAGCGTAGATGGTCAAAATTGGACGAAAGTCAGCGATAGTTTTTTTGATTTTACGAATAATTTTGGTGGATTGCATAGTTTTTCCAGCGGTGTGCTGGGCGGCACTGTGTATGTTGCGGGGGGCAGAAGTTCTCAACACAACAATTATGATTTGTGGTATAGCACAGACATGATATCTTGGCATGTGCATACTGCCGCGCCACCACATGCCATAGGCAACAATGCACATCACGCTGCTGTTGGAGAGAAATTGTATTTTCTCAATTACGGTGCAGGCGGATATAACAACCCAGGACGATTGCAGTGGTTTGATGGCGAGAAGTGGGGGGGGATCTAACGCCTTTTTTCTATCGTTCATACGGCGCAATGGTCGCTCGTGCAGGAGAACTTATTTTTCTTGGTGGGCGAATTTGGAGTTGTTGCTCAGATCCAAACAATGATATTTGGATAAACAGTGATCCAACCAACGCGACAAGTTGGCGATTGGAAACCGATAATGCGCCCTGGGCAGGAAGGCAGTACCATTCTGCCCTGGTATTTGACAGTTCTTACATTCCTCCTGGTTTGGCGGAGAAATTTGTTGTAGAAATAGATCATGTGCAGGAGGTGTTTGTGGCGACGACAACAGGAACGGTGGCGATCATATCGCTATATGGCGGGACTTCGCCGTATACGCTTGCATTGCAGAGCGCGCATGCGGAGTTGCTGTCTTTGGACTATGCGGGCGGGACGGCGGCAACGGTGTTTTTGACGGCTGTCATAAGCGCGACTATGCAATTTGCCGCCACACTGCGCGCGGAAGAAGGGCGCGCCGATGTCTCGCCTGTGTTTGCCACGCTTGACATAAAGATTGTTCCCGCGCTTGCATTGTCGGCGCCTGCCACCATTGCCGTTCCCGCCAATGTGCCGCAGATGGTAAATGCCTACACCCTTGCCGCGCAGGGCGGGGCGGGAGAGTACGAGTATTCGTTGCTAGGCGTCTCGCCCGCTTCTTTATCGGCGCAAATACAACTTGTGCAACAGACGGTGGCGGGCGCAAAAAAAGCGGCGGTGCGCGTGCAAAATTTGCACCCAGACGAAGACATTGCAATTAGCGTTGGCCTGACCGACAGCATAGGCGTTGTGGCAAAAACATTCTCGCTTCGTCCCGTCACAGGCGCCACGCTCACAGTGTCCGCCGTTGTCGCGACCGTTGCTAGTGGCGCCCAAAAGGCGCTTGTCGGGCTGAGGATGGATGATGCGCAGCGGTTTGGCGCGGTGCAATGGCAGATTGCGGGCGTTGACGCCACAGGCATCTTTCTTGCGGGTGCGCCATCTTCTTATTTTACCGTTGCGGTGGCGGCGGATGGAGTGGCGGCGTCTGTTGTTTTGACCGCGCCGCTCGCGGCGGTTGGCGAATTGTCTTTAACGGTGGTGGCAACCGATTGGGCGGCGCCGTCTTTGCCGCTTGCGCGCAGCGCCGCGGTTGTCCGCGTGGCGTCGGTGCCGGGCGTTAGGTATGTTCCCGATTCTGTTACCTTGTCTGAAACCACGTTTGCGGGCGGCGATGTTTATGTGGCGCGGCCCACGTTGGGCGTTTTGCCGTATGCGTTTGCGGCGGCAAAAACGCCACTGGGCGCGCAGGTTTCACTTAATGCCGCCACGGGCGAATTGTTTGTCGATGGCAATGGCGCGGACTTTTCTTTTGTTGTCGTTGCCACGGATGCGCTGGGCGATGCGGCCACGCTTGCACTGCGCATTGTCGCCCCGCCGCAAAATTTATATACCAAAGGCGATATTGTTATGGCGGGAGGGACGAGATTTGTCTCTGGAGATTACTGGGACGTTCTGATAAACAACGAAAACGAGGCGCTGACAAATTGGAACCTTTTCGATGACACTAACGCAGGCAAAAGAGCGGGGCATGCCATGGCGACATTTGCGGGATCGGTATATATTTTGGGTGGCGTATCCTACGGTTCGCCACAACATGAAGTATGGCATAGCGGCAATGGCGAAACTTGGAATCGCTACTATGCGCCTTGGCTGCGGCGTTCTGGCGCCGAGGCAGTGGTTTTTGACAATGCCTTATGGTTGCTGGGCGGAAGTAAGTATGTTTCTTATGGCAATATTGTCTATGAACGGGATATATGGCGCAGTGTAGACGGGCGAAATTGGACGATTTTAGAGAACGGCGCGCTTCCGGCAGATATGCCCGGACTCGCCGTCGCTGTGTTGCGCGGAACCGTTTACGCGATGGGGGGGACGGCGACAATAATTTTTGGTACAGCACAGACATGTTGTCTTGGCAGCAGCACCCGCAATCTCCCCCTGTCGCCATTTCGTCTCGCTCCTACCATACTGTAATTGATGGCAAGTTTTTTGTTATTGGCGGCAATTACAATCGTTCGCGACAGAGAATCGTGCAGTGGTTTGACGGCGAAAAGTGGGAAAGTTATACGCCGCCATTCAATGCGCGCAGCAACGGCGCGTTGGTGGCGCGCGATGGCGGGCTAATTATGATAGGCGGGTATGATGGCGGGTCTTCTTCCGGGTTGCAGGAGATATGGGTCAGCCACAATCCGACTAGCGCGTCTTCGTGGACGCTGGCAACCGATTCTGCGCCAAAAAGAATATACAATCGCGCGGTGGTGTTTAGCGATTCGTACATACCCAGTGCGCAGGTGCCGCCGTTTTCTATGGTGGTTGATGCGACTCGGGATGTGTTTTTGTTTAACCAGACAGGCGAGGCGGCGCTTGTCGGATTGTCTGAAATCCCGCCGTATGCGGTCTTTTTGGAAAGCGCGCATGCGGATTTGTTGTCTGTTCAGGATGTGGTGAATGGCGTGAAAAGAGTGGCGGTGACCGCCGCCGTCACCGCATCTTTGCGGTTTGCGGTAACGGTGCGAGGAGAAGATGGCTCCAGCGTTACGCCTTCGCGCTATGCGGTCTTTAGCATTGCTTTTATTTCTTCTGTTGAACTTTCTGCCCCCGCTTCTGTCACTGTGCCCGCCAATGTCACACAGGCAATTGACGTGCTGAGTTTGTTTGCGCGCGGCGGCATGGGCGATTATGCATATACGGTGCAGGGCGTGGCGCCCAATAATGCGGGTGCGCATGTGGAATTGGCGCCATCAGACGCCGTGGCTGGCCAACCCGCGGTGTTGCGGCTCAAAAATCTGAGTGCCGCAGGCGCTGTGGCGGCGACAATTTCGGCAAGCGATGGCGTTAGCGCAGCCACAGTGGTTGTAACGCTCAATCCTGTCTCTGGCGCCACTCTGACGGTTGCCGCCATTACTCTGACTGTGGCGCGCGCCGCGCAAATTGCGTTGCAGACGCTTGTTTTGGACGAAACAGAGCGCTATGGCGAATTGCAATGGGGCATTGCGGGCATTGATGCGGCGGAAATTTCTCTTTCCATCAGCGCCGATTCATATTTTACGCTGGCGGCAAGCGGCGCAACGGCAATGATTTCTTTACTCGCGCCGCTTGCCGCCAGTGGCGAGGTGCGGGTGACAATTATGGCAACGGATTGGGCAACGGCAGACATTCCGGTTGCCCGCAGTTTTGCGATTGTTGCCATTCTTTTCACGCCGCCTGTGCATTTTATGCCCGCCACCATTACGCTTGGCGCCGCGAATTTTGATGGTGCGCCGTATTTTCTTCTGCCGCAGCCTGGTGTGCCGCCTTACGCGTTTTCTTTGTCCGGCGCGCCGCTGGGAGGAAGTGTGGCAATTGACGCGAACACAGGACGCCTGACTCTCCATGATGTGTGGCCAGGATCCGAATTTTTTGTAGATGCCACCGATGCGGTTGGCGATGCGGCGCGTCTTCATGTGTTTGTTGAGGCGCCGCAACCGCTGTCATTGTCGGCAGCCATACTGAATTCTGATATTTACGCCTTTCAGAGAGGCGATTTTGCCGCTGTTGCGGTGTTTGGCGGCGTGCCCGGATACACACTGCGCGTAGCGGGACACAGCCCTTATTTTGGGGTGACACAGAGCGCGGGCGCGAATGCCGCCACCGTTGTATTGACGGCGGGCGCTTCGGCCGGTGCGGTTATTGGCGTTACCATTGTCGCTCAAGACGCGCATCCAGACACCACAGAAGCATCGCTTGTGCTTGTGCTTACATTGGCCGCGCCGCCGCAAAATCTTTATGCCGATGGCGATATTCTTTTGCTGGGCGGCGAATTGAGCGACAGCGACGCTGACGATGTGTGGACAAACGCCAGCGGCAATGCGCAGACGCAGTGGAGCAGGCTAGACGGCGCCAGCGGCGCCGGGCAAGCGGGAGATGTGAAAGACGCCGCGGTGGCGACGTTTGGCGGCAAGGTGTTTGTGATGGGCGGTCTTCGGGGCGAGGCGGTCAGCAATGCGGTGTGGCGCAGCGCCGATGGCGGGAACACATGGCGGCAATTTGCCGCGCCCTGGTCGGCGCGTCATGGGCATGGCGCGCTGGTGTTTGACAATGCGCTGTGGATCATGGGCGGGGCGGACGCATCGGGCGCGGGGCTGGCGGATGTATGGCGCAGTGTGGATGGCGAACAATGGACGCGGGCAAGCGAGGGCGGCTTTTCGCCCGCGCTGCTGAACTTTGCGGCGGGCGTACTGGATGGCGTTTCGTCAACCGTGGCGTATGTGGCGGGCGGGCGATGGCGTTCGGACGGCAATGCCTATAACGAAGAATTATGGCACAGCGCCGACATGGTGACATGGCAAAAGCATGGAGCCAAGCCCGCGCCTATTGGTTGGTCGCCGTATTTTACGGTATCTGGCGGCCGATTGTTTGTTGTTGGCGGCTACGCGCATGACGAGGGCGGCATTCAGGATATTGCGCAGTGGTGGGACGGATTTGCTTGGGGCAGTCATAATCCGCCGTTCTTGCCGCGATACGAGGGGGCGCTGGTGTCGCGCAATGGCGGGTTGATATTGCTGGGCGGACGCGATGATGACGGCTATCTAAACGAAGTGTGGGTCAACAACACGCCGGATCAGGCAAGCGGTTGGACGCGCGAGGGCGAAAGCGCGGATGTTCCTTGGTCTGGTCGCGCGCGCCAAGCGGCTTTGGTGTATGGCGGGTCTTATATTTCCGCGGCGCAGGTGCCGGATTTTGACGCGCTGTGGATGGCGCGGCACACGCCGTTGGTGACGTATGAGACGGGCGCGGCGGCGGTTTTGACATTGTCTGGCGGCATTGGGCCGTATTCGCTGTCGGTGCATTTTGGCGAGCACGGCGAGTTGTTGTCCTTGTCGCGCGATGCGGGCGGCGCGGCGGCGACATTGCATCTGACGGGCGCCGCGACGGTTGCTGTGCAAATTAGCGTGGTGGTGCGCGCGGAGGATAACCACGTCGCCACGCCGCCCGCTTATGCCACGCTTGTTGTCAGCATTGCGGCGCCGCAACCGCTGGCGCTGTCTGTCACCGAGTTGCAAGATGATTTCTTTGTCTATCACACAGGCGATTATGCCGTTGTTGGCGCATCGGGCGGTTTGCGCGCTTATACTTTGAGAATGGCGGGGCAGAGTTCGTGTTTTGCGCTGCATCAGAACGCGGATGGCGATTCTGCCATTGTGGCGCTTACCGCTGCCGTTGCGGTGGCGGCGACGCTGAGCGTCACCGTCGCGTTGCAGGATGCGCATCCGGATACGTCAGAACAGTTTATTACACTGGCTTTGACTGTTTTTCCCTTGTCGCAAAACGTCTATGCCGTGGGCGATATTCTGATGGCGGGCGGCGAGCTGAACAGTACCGGCAGCGCCGAAGAGTTGTGGATAAACACTAACGGCGAGTCGCCACTGCAGTGGACCCGGCAAGACGGCGCCAGCGGCGCGGGACGAGCGGGCGATGCGAAAGATGCCGCCATGGCGGCATTCGCGGGCAAGGCGTTTATTTTGGGCGGCATCCGCGACAATAGCGCCAGCAGCGACGTGTGGCATAGCGCCGACGGGCGCGTGTGGCAGCGATATGCAGCGCCGTGGCCGGCGCGCTTTGGCGCGGGCGCGGTGGTGTTTGACAATGCGTTGTGGCTGTTTGGCGGCGCAGCGGTTACGGGGGAAGCATGGCGAGATGTGTGGCGCAGCGCGGATGGAATGCACTGGGAACGGCGCTCAGAAACGGGTTTTGTGGCAGGCGTTCTGAACTTTGCCAGCGGGGTGGTGGGCGGCGCTGTGTATGTGGCGGGCGGGCGGACGCGTTCGGACGGCAATGCCTATAACAAAGAATTATGGCACAGCGCCGACATGGTGACGTGGCAAAAGCACAGCGCCAAGCCAGCGCCTATTGGTTGGTCGCCGTATTTTACGGTGTCTGACGGTCGCTTGTTTGTTGTTGGCGGTTTTGCGCATGACAAGGGCGGGCGGCAGGATATTGTGCAATGGTGGGACGGGACGAGTTGGAACAGTCATAATCCCCCGTTTTCTTCGCGCTACCGAGGAGCGCTGGTATCGCGCAATGGCGAATTGCTGCTGCTGGGCGGACGTTACAGGGGCGGCAATAAGGGCAATATAAACGAGGTATGGTTCAATAAGACCCCGACAGTGGCGAGCGGCTGGACGCGTCAGGAGGGGAACATTCCTTGGTCTAGGCGCGCGCGCCAAGCGGCTTTGGTCTATGATGCATCTTATATTCCCGCGGCGCAGGTGCCGGATTTTGGCGCGCTGTGGACGGCGCGGCACACGCCGCTGGTGACGTACGAGACGGGCGCGGCGGCGGTTTTGAAATTGTCTGGCGGCATTGTCCCGTATTCGCTGTCTGTTCATTTTGGCGATCACGGCGGGTTGTTGTCTCTGTCGTACCAAGAAGGCGCCGCGGCGGCGACTTTGCATCTGACAAACGCGGCAACGGTTGCCTTGCAAATTAGCGTGGTGGCGCGCGCGGATGACAGTCATGCCGCCACGTCGCCCGTTTTTGCCACGCTTGCTGTAAGCATTGCCGTGCCGCAGCCGCTAGGGCTGACTGTCATTCCCATCAGAACCGATTTCATTATGTATCAAACAAAAGAAGTCATCGCCGCGGAAGGCATTGCCGATATTGCCGCCATAAGCGTCTTTGGCGGTTTGCCCGCCTATGCGATAAGCCTGGCGGGCGCGAGCCCGTATTTTGGGCTGCGTACGCAGGCGGGCGCGAGTGCAGCCACGGTCGCACTTACCGCCGCGATCACGGTCGCCACGGTCGCGCGTGTTACCTTGCAAGCGCAGGATTCGCATCCAGACACTCCGGATTTGCGCTTTACGTTGTCTGTTGCGATTGCGGCGCCGCCGCAGAATGTGTATGACAGGGGCGACATAATACTGATAGGGGGGAGGAATACAGAGGGGTATTTGAGCGAGGTATGGACGCACAGCGAAGGGGACGCGCTAAGAAAATGGTCACTTTCGTCCGATGGCAACGGCGGCGGCACGGCGGGAGATGCGCTATACGCGGGCGCGGCGTCTTTTGGCGGTCGGGTATACATTACGGGTGGATCGCAGGGTGGCTGGCCTAGCAACAGGGTATGGCACAGCGGCGATGGCGGTCAGACATGGCAGTCGTATATCGCGCCGTGGTCGGCGCGCTATGGTCATGCGGCATTGGTGCATGATCATGCGTTGTGGGTGTTTGGCGGCATAAACGAGAGCGGCGGTCTTATGCGTGATGTGTGGCGCAGCGCGGATGGAAAGAATTGGAGTCGGGAGAGCGGTTCTGGTTTTTCGCCGCGGTTGCGCAATTTCGCCAGCGGCGTGTTGCGGGGGACGGTGTATGCGGCGGGGGGCATAGGTTCTGGTTCTTCGGGCTTGTGGCACAGCACAGATATGAAGACATGGAAAAAGCATGGCGCATCGCCGCTGCCGATAGGGGGTTCGCCGGCGCATGCGGTGTCTGATGGTCGCTTTTATGTTGCGGGCGGTTCGTCAAGCGATGGGGAGGGCCTGGTGCAGTGGTTTGATGGCGAGAGATGGGGGAGTTATCGCGCGCCGTTTTCACACAGGACAGGCGGCGCGTTGGTGGCGCGCGAGGGAGGATTGATTTTGTTGGGCGGCGCGGATGGTCGGCTGAATGACAAGAATGAAATATGGACGAGCGAAGATCCGACTGTGGCGGGCGGTTGGCGGCGTGAAAAAGGGAGCGTGTCGTGGCGGGGGCGGCGCGGGCATTCGGCGCTGTTGTATAGCGCCGCGTATGTGCCGTCGGCGCAAGTTCCCGATTTTTCCTTAAAAGGCGAGGTTGTTAGGGATTTGTTTGTGGCGGGCGAGACGGGCGTGGCGGCGCGGATATCGCTTGCGGGCGGCATTGGGCCGTATTCTCTGCTGCTAGAGGGCGCGCCTGCGGGGCTGTTTTCGCTCGCGCATGATGGAGGCAATGCGGCGACTGTCCTGCTGACATCCAAGGCGGCGAGGCCGATGAAAGCGACTGTTGTGGCGCGATCGGACGACTCGCATGCTTATACGCCATCGGATTTCATTACGCTGGTTATTGACATTATCGCGGGAGATGTCATTTTGGTGGGCGGAGAACATGATGCATTTACGGCGGCAGACGATGTATGGGTTTTGGCCAGTGGCGATTCTCTGGGACAGTGGAACAAGCAGAGCAATGTTAGCGGTGCGGGTAAATTGGGCGCCGTAAAAGACGCGGCAATGATAAAGTTTGCGGGCAAAGCCTTTGTTTTGGGCGGTTTGCGCGGTTGGCCAAGCAATGAAGTATGGCACAGCGCCGATGGACGCGCGTGGCAATCATACAGCGCTCCTTGGACCGCTCGCTGGGGGCATGGCGCGGTGGTGTTTGACAGTGCGTTGTGGATATTTGGCGGTTATACTTCCGGACTTGCCAAGGGGCGAAAAGATGTATGGCGCAGCGTGGATGGCATGAAGTGGACGCGGGCAAGCGCCGATGGTTTTGCCCCTGCTTTGTATAATTTTGCGAGCGGCATTGTGAATGGCGTGGCGTATGTGGCGGGCGGCAGAGCGCGCGAATTCAAGAACAAAGGCAGCGGAAGAGTTGAGTTGACATATCGCTTTAATGAATCGTTGTGGTATAGCACAGACATGAAGACATGGAAAAAGCACAGCGCCAGTCCCGCGCCTATTGGCTGGTCGCCCTATTATACGGTGGCTGACGACAAGTTGTTTGTTATTGGCGGGTATCATCCCGATCATGGCGGCAGGCAGGATATTGTACAGTGGTTTGACGGGAAAACTTGGGGCAGTCACAACCCGCCATTTTCTACGCGATATCGCGGCTCTTTGATTTGGCGCGGCGGCGAGTTGGTCATGATGGGCGGACGCGACAAGACCGGCAACAAGGGCAATATAAACGAGATATGGACGAATGTCGACCCGACAAACGCCGCCACATGGAATCGGCAAGTGGGATCGGCGCCGTGGAAAGCGCGCGCGCGCGCATCGGCATTGGTTTTTTATGAGGCGCAGAATCCAAAATAAAACCCTGGAGCGCCTGCGTCTCGCTGGCACTCTACATAGCGCAAACGGCGCAAATCAAAAGTCCAAAATGTGGGAATTACCCAGATGATTTGACAGAATTAGCGGAGATGCCGGTGGGTGCGTGGGATGGGGCAAAAATGCTGTTACGGCGGATTGACGCCTGTGATATTATTGTCACATAAAATGATATGGTATTTTCAATGTTATAATGGTTTTTCCATGTTTTCGGATGCCCGTACATAGCTCAAATGTGTAGATTTGTCAAAATATCTGGGTAATTCCCCAAAATGTAATGGCGCTGTTCAGAGGCGACTGCTAGGGTATAATGCGGGCTATGGCGGCAGTGGCGACAGGGCGCATGCGCAAGCAGCGGCACGAGGCGGGGATTTTGCAGCAGCGCCTGCGGCGGCAGGTTGGGCGCGCGATTGACGACTATGCGATGATCGCCGAGGGCGATCGGGTTATGGTGTGCGTATCGGGCGGCAAAGACAGCCACGCCATGCTGGATGTTTTGTGCCGCTTGCGCCAAAACGCGCCCGCGCGGTTTGAATTGGTGGCGGTGCTGATGGACCAAGGGCAGCCGGGGTTTTGCAGCGACGCCATGGAGCGCTATTTGCAGACGCTGCCCATAGCGTACCGCATTGAGACGCAAGACACATACAGCATTGTGAAGCGGGTGATCCCCGATGGCAAGACCGCCTGCGGCTTGTGCTCGCGGTTGCGGCGCGGCGTGTTGTATCGGGTGGCGGACGAGATTGGGGCGGATAAGATCGCGCTGGGGCATCATGCCGACGACATTGTGGAGACGCTGTTTCTCAATTTGTTTTACGGCGGCGCGCTAAAAGCCATGCCGCCGCGGCTAACATCGGATGACGGGCGGCATGTGGTGATTCGGCCGCTGGCCTATTGCCGCGAGCGCGATTTGGCGGCGCACGCGCGCAATTTGGCCTTTCCCATTATTCCGTGCAATTTGTGCGGGGCGGTCGGCGGCGGCGCGCGGCGGCAAGTAAAAGCGATGCTGGCGCAGTGGGAGCGCGCGCATCCGGGACGGATCAACAGCATTTTTGCGGCGCTGTCTAATGTGGCGCCGTCGCATTTGCTAGACCGTGAGTTGTTTGATTTTTTGGGCGCGGCGGACGGCGGCGAGTCGCTGGGCGATTTTGCCGCGTCTGTCGTCACTGATGCCACTGTTGCCACTGTTGCCAAGGAGGAATCCCATGTCGTTTTTGGATGATCGCAAAGAAGAATTGGATGTTTACATGCAGCGCGACCCTGCGGCGCAGGGCTGGCTGGAGGTGGTGTTTTGCTATCCCGGCTTGCACGCAATTTGGCTGCATCGGCTGTCACACAGGTTGTGGAAGTGGAACTGGCTGTGGCTGGCGCGCTTTTTGTCGCACCTGGGGCGGCTGCTGACGGGGGTGGAAATTCACCCCGGAGCAGCGCTGGGCAAGCGCGTGTTTATTGACCATGGCATGGGCGTGGTTATCGGGCATACGTCTGAGGTGGGCGATGATTGCTCCATTTATCAGGGCGTGACGCTGGGCGGGACAACGCAGAGTTATCGCGGCAAGCGCCATCCCACGCTGGAAGACGGCGTGATTGTGGGGGCGGGCGCCAAGGTGCTGGGGCCGCTGACGGTGGGGGAGGGCGCGCGCGTCGGGTCTAATGCCGTGGTGCTAAAAGACGTGCCAGCGGGGGCAACGGCGGTGGGCGTGCCCGCGCGGTTGCTGAATGGCGCGGGCGGCAGCGATGACGCGGCGAGGAGCGATGCGGCTACTGGCGAGGGGGCGGGCAGCCCAGGCGGCACGGCGCCAGCCTATTGCCCGTATGCGGTGGACGATAAAATGTGCGCTTGCGAGGATGAATACGCCAAGTTGAGCGAGCGCGTGCGGCAACTGGAGGCGGAGATTGCCGAATTGAAAGGCGGGGCGGGCGGCAAGCGCGCGGCGGCGGAATGAGGGCGCGCCCTAGAAGATTCGAACTTCTGACCTTTGGCTCCGGAGGCCAACGCTCTATCCACTGAGCTAAGGGCGCGGGTTTGCGTTTGCGCGACTCTTGTTACGGTCTGCGCGCGGCGTAAAACCGTTATTATAGTATTCTTTTTGGCAAAAGCGAGAACGATGATGACAAAAGACAATCCATTACTGCATTTTGACGCGTTGCCGCGTTATGATGAAATTGCCCCCGCGCAGGCGGATGAGGCGGTTGATGCCGTGCTGGCGGCGGCCAAGCGCGCTATTGACGCGGTGGCGGCGGGCGCGGGCGCGCCCGATTGGGACAGCGTGATGGCGCCGCTGGAAAATGCCATGGAAGCGGTGGGGCGCGTGTGGGGGCAGGTGGATCACATGCACTCGGTGATGAACACCCCCGAGTGGCGCGCGGCGCACGAGCGCAATTTGGCGAAAGTGGCGGCGTTTTTTGCCGAACTGGGACAGCACGAGGGCGTGTATGCGCGGGTGCGCGGGTTGTGCGAGAGCGATGGCTTTGCGGCGCTGGGCGGCGGGCGGCAGAAGGTGGCCAGCGATGCGCGGCGCGATTTTGAATTGTCGGGCGTGGGGCTGCCCGCCGACAAAAAGGCGGCCTTTCGCGCCAACAGCGAGCGGTTGGCGGCGCTGGGCGCCAAGTTTGAATCCAACCTGATTGAGGCGACCAAGGCCTTTTTTATCTTGGCCAGCGAAGACGAGTTGGGCGACATGCCCGCCGATTTGCGCGCCATTGCGAAAGCGCTGGCGGAAAAGCGCGGCGAGGAAGGGTATTGTTTTAGTTTGCAGCCGCCGTCTTATGCGGCCTTTATGCAGTATGCGGGCAACCGCGACAAGCGCGAGAAAATGTATGAAGCGTACATGACGCGTGCCAGCGACCTTGGGCCAAGCGAGCGCGACAACTCGGAAGTGGTGGCGGAAATTTTGCAAACGCGGCGGGCGCAGGCGGCGCTGCTGGGGCATGCGAGCCATGCCGAGGTGGCGCTGCAAACGCGCATGGCGGAAAGCCCTGCGGCGGTGCAGGGGTTTTTGCAGGATCTGTTGGCGCGCGCCAAACCGCATGCCGATGCGGAGATGGCCGAATTGCGCCAATTTGCCGCCGAGCATCTGGGCATCGGTGATTTGCAAACGTGGGATGCCGCCTACGCCGCGCAAAAATTGAAGCGCGCGCGATTTGATTTTTCGGATGCCGATTTGCGCCCGTATTTGCGCGAAGATGCCATTTTGCAAGGGTTGTTTGACTGCTTGCAAAAGTTGTTTGGCGTGCGGCTGACGGCGGCTGATGCGCCCGCGTGGCATGACGATGTGCGGTTTATGGAACTGCAAGATGCCGAGGGCGGCAAGATTGGCGGCGTGTATCTGGATTTGTATGCCAGAGACGACAAGCGCGGCGGGGCGTGGATGTCGGATGCGTTGTCGCGCTTTGCGCGGCCGGGCGGCGGCGTGCAATTGCCTGTGGCGCATGTGACGTGCAATTTTTCCAAACCCGTGGGGGGTGGGGTGGCGCTGCTGGACTGGATTGAGGTGGTCACGCTGTTTCACGAGTTTGGGCACGCCATGCATCATTTGCTCAGCGAGGTGGATGAGTATTCCGCATCGGGCATTAGCGGCGTGGAGTGGGACGCGGTGGAGTTGCCTAGCCAGTTGCTGGAAAATTTTGTGTGGGATTGGACGGCGCTGCAAGGCATGACGGCGCATGCCGACACGGGCGAGGCGATGCCGCGCGCGCTATACGACAAGGCGGTGGCGGCGCGGCGCTTTCAGAGCGGCTTGCGGTTGGTGCGGCAGTTGGAGTTTGCGCTGTTTGACATGAAGTTGCATGATGCGGGCGGCGCGGCGCTAAGCGCGCGCGAGGCGCATGCTTTGGTGCGGGAACAGACGGCGGTGCTGCCGCTGCCCGAGTGCAATCGCTTTTTCTGCGGTTTTTCGCATATTTTCGCGGGCGGCTACGCGGCGGGCTATTACAGTTATTTGTGGGCCGAGGTGCTGGCGGCGGATGTGTTTGTGTTGTTTGAGGAGGCGGGGGCGGATGCGGCGCGGGCGCGCGAGTTGGGCATGCGCTTTCGGCGCGAGGTGCTGGCGGTGGGGGGGAGTCGTCCCGCCATGCAGTCGTTTGCGGCGGTGCGCGGGCGGGCGCCAGATATTGCGCCGCTGCTGGCGCAGTATGGGTTGGCCAAGGCGGCATGAAGCGCGGAACGCCCGCGGCGGCGGCCAGGCAGGGGGCGCAGGGCGAGCATCGGCCATGGAGGGCGGCGGGGGCGCTGCTGGCGGGGATTGTGTGCGTGGCCAGCATGGACGCGGCGGGCAAGGTGTTGTCGCAATCGTTGCCTGTGTTGCAGATTAATTGGGCGCGGTTTTTCTTTCACTTTTTGGTGGTCACGCCCTTTGTGCTGATGATGTCGCCGCGGCGCACACTGGCGGCGCAGAGGCCGCACTTGCCGCTGCATGTGTTGCGCGGGCTCATGCTGGCGGCGTCTTCTTTTTGTTTTTTCTTTGCCATTAGCACTAATCCCGTGCCAGATGCCATCGCCATCTTTTTTGTGGAGCCGCTGATTGTGATGTTGTTGGCGCGCTGGTTTATTGGGGAAAGATTGGATGGGCGGCTCATTGTGGCCGCGCTGTGCGGCTTAGCGGGGGTGTTGGTGGTGTTGCGGCCGGGGTTGGGCGTGTCGGGCTATGATTGGCGAATATGGTTTGCGCTGGGGGCAAGCGTGTTTTTTGCGGGCTATATCGTGTCGGCAAGGCATGTGGCGGGGAGTTCTAGCGCTTTTATTACTTCTTGGACCACGGCGCTGTTTGGTTTGCTGCCCATGCTGCTGATTGCGCCCTTTGTGTGGGAGATGCCGTCTGCGCGGGAGTGGGGACTGATGGCGCTGGTGGGGGCGTTGTCTGGCGCGGGGCATACGCTGATTATTTTGTCGGTGCGCTATGCGGCGGCGGGCTATGTGGCGGCGCTGCATTATGCCGAAGTGCCCGTAGCGGCGCTGATTGCTTATGTTGTGTTTTCGCATGTGCCGGATGGCGCGGTGTGGGCGGGGGTGATGATTATCGCCTGCGCGAATTTTTACGCACTGCGGGGGCGGGGGTAGGGGGGTATAATGGAGGTTGACTGAGCGGGGGAGGTCTTTTTTATTTGATTTTTTCAACTATGGGAGGAAATTTTCATGCATTGGTTGGTTCCTGTTGCGGTGGTGGCGGTTGTAACGGCAGTCGTGAAAGGGCTTTCTGGCTCTAAGAAAGCTGGCGATAAAAACGCGTCTGCCAAATCGTCTGATGCTGGCAGTGGATCTGAGGTGAGGGTCTCTGCGTGGGCGAATGTGGATGCCAGTGAGGGTGGCGGTAAAACAAAGGCGAGACCCTTTCCGCCGCCCCCGTTTTGCAGTCCGCCGGACAGACTGGAAGAATCGTCTGCTGGGAGCAGCGAATCGGAAGCGAGCGGCTCTGCGCCGGTAAATGTTGCCGTGGATCAGAGTGGCACGGAGACGTTCGTAGTGCCTCCCGTTTTGGAGGGGCAATTGAAAGGGCGGGCTCGTGTCAAGTGTTTGAATAAGAAAGGAAAATGGCGGAAGCCATACGAAAGCGAGGCCGCGGCTCTGCAATTTGCAGAGGAACGGCGGGAAGAGTATGGATTTCAAGAGCCATACGAATGCGATGAATGTGGCAAGTGGCACCTGCGAACGTTGCGTTCTATTCCCACTTCTGGGCGATGCAGTGAATGCACCAGCAAGGCGGGTGAACGAAAAGTCGCCTATCCTACCGAGCAAGATGCTTCTGAAATGGCCAAGCGGTTGCTGCGGCAGAATAAAGGGCAATTTCGCGTTTACGAATGCCCTCATGATGAGGGTTGGCACTTGACGAGAGTGCGCGAGGAAGGGAAAGGGTTTCTGGATTGGTTGCTTGGCTGAGTGGCAATCCTGGAAATTTGCGCCGAGGGCGCGGGGTTTAGCGCGCAGGCGAAGACACCTGCGCTCCAGAGTTGTCTTGGGCGCGTTTTCAATTTGCACCTTTGACGGAATGTGGAATGCCCGCGGAGGGCGGGCGTTCCAGGGACTGGATTGGAGGCGGCTAGGGAGAGAGAGGGGCGCCAGCCGCATTTTGCGCGGGGAGGGGTTTGAGTTGGGGGATTGGATCAATGCCCTGTGCGCGCAGTTTTTGCAACTCCTCCTGCTCCCACTCTTTGGCGTCCGACAGGAAGACGTTCGGAAAGAGCCATTCGCAGATGTAGTCTTCGCCGTGCGCGTCCGCGACGCGGTCCGCCCGGTGCGCGGGAGAGACAGAGTAGCCGACACCGACCACTTTGCCGTGGTGCATCAGGCGGTATCTGAGGGTGTTTCTGTAGAGGTTTTTGGTCATGACGTGATCTCCTTGAGAGTGTCGCTAAGGGCGAGGCAGAGTTCAAGGTATACCTTGAAATCCAGATTGGTGTCGCGCGGTTCGGGGGTGCCGTCCTTTTTGCGGGCGACATGCGTGATTTTGATGCTGTCGCGGTTTGGCGCTTACGCGTCGTCATCGTTGCCCAGAGTGTACAACGCGATGGAATGGGCGTGGACGATGTGGTTGCAGGCGCCTTTGAGGGTGATGTCGCCCTCTTTCTTGCCTTTGATGCGGTAGCGGCCGCAGGGTGCGCTGGCGATTTGAGCGTGGCGCGCAGGGTCTTGCGCGGCCAGAAATTCTAGGTGCTGGCGGGTGATGGCGGCGATTTGGATGAGGAGCGGGGTGATTTCGGCATCGGCATAGTCGCCACACAGGGCGGAGAAGCGGGCGCTGTCCGCGATGTGCTGGTTTGCCAGCAGCATGGCGAGGAGGCGGTAGATGCTCGCGCGGTAGGCGGCGAGCGCCACGATGATTTGAGTTGCAAGGGACATAAGCGGATTATACACGATTGGGGGGGGATTTGCAAGTTACCCGCGCCCTGCGGCGAGGCGGTTGGAATGGGCGCGGGATGCAGGGTGGTGTTTTTTTGTGGTTTTGGTTTTTTTTTGCGATTTTTTTGCGGGTTTTTGCATATTTTTTGTTTTTTTGCGGTAAAATGCAGTTGCATGCGGCGTGGCGGGGCGGCGCGTTGTTTTTTGTTTTTGCGCTCGCGGTTGGCGGGCGAGAGAGGGAAACCATTATGACTATGAATGTCGCCGTAACGGGCGCCGCGGGGCAGATTGGCTACGCGTTGTTGTTTAGAATCGCTTCCGGCGCGCTGGCGGCGAATGCGCCAGTGAATTTGCGTCTGCTGGAAATCACGCCCGCGCTGCCCGCTTTGGACGGCGTGGAGATGGAATTGCGCGATTGCGCTTTTCCGCTGCTGCGCGATGTGGTGAAAACCGATGACGCGGCGACTGCCTTTGCCGATGCCGATGCGGTGTTTTTGGTGGGGGCGCGGCCACGCGGGCCAGGCATGGAGCGCAAGGATTTGCTGGAAGCCAATGCGGCGATTTTTTCTGCGCAGGGAAAAGCGCTGAATGCGGCGGCAAAAAAGAGTACGCGCGTGGTGGTGGTGGGCAATCCCGCCAATACCAACTGCCTGATTGCGCGCGCCAACGCGCCCGATTTGCCCGATTCGGCGTTTTCGGCGATGATGCGGTTGGATCATAATCGCGCGCTGGGGGCGCTGGCGCAAAAAACGGGACGGCCGCTGTCGGCGCTGCGGCGGGTGATGATTTGGGGCAATCATTCCGCCACGCAATATCCCGATTTGCATCATGCCACTGTGGATGGTGCCCCCGCTTTGGAGTTGGTGGATAAGGGGTGGTATGAAAACGACTATATTCCCGCGGTGCAGCAGCGCGGCGCGGCCATTATCAAGGCGCGCGGCGCGAGTTCGGCGGCGTCTGCGGCGTCTGCGGCCATTGACCATATGCGCGATTGGATGAGTGCGGAGACGGCGGCTGATGACGCGCTGAGCATGGGCATTGTGAGCGGCGGGCAATACGGCATGGACGCGGGGCTGGTGTTTTCTTTTCCGGTGCGGGCGAGCGGCGGCGCTGTGCAAGTGGTGGAAGGGCTGCCTGTGAGCGAGTTTAGCGCGGCGCGCATGCGGGCGACCGAGAAGGAGTTGCAAGAAGAACGGGATGCCGTGCGGCATTTGCTGCCATGAGCGCGGCGGTGGCAGAGGAGCAGCCAGCGCAGGCGGCGACGCCTAAGCAAAAGCCGCTGGCGCGGCGGGCGCTGGATTATCATGCCGTGCCGCGCGCGGGCAAACTGGGCACGGCCATTACCAAGCCCGCGCGCAATTCGGATGATTTGTCTTTGGCGTATTCGCCCGGGGTGGCGTCGCCGTGCTTGGAAATTGAAAAGAATCCTGCCAGCGTGTATGACTACACGGGGAAAGGGAATTTGGTGGGGGTGATCAGCAACGGCACCGCGGTGCTGGGGCTGGGCAATATTGGCCCGCTGGCCAGCAAGCCCGTGATGGAAGGCAAGGCGATGTTGTTTAAGCGCTTTGCGGGCATTGACGCGTTTGACATTGAAATTAACGCGCCCACGCCCGAGGGGTTTATTGAAACCGTGGCCAATATCGCGCCCACTTTTGGCGCCATTAATCTGGAGGACATTGGCGCGCCCGAGTGCTTTTTTATTGAGCATCGGCTGCGGCGGCGGCTAGACATTCCCGTGATGCATGACGACCAGCACGGCACGGCGGTGGTGACGTGCGCCGCGCTGATCAACGCGATGGAGTTGCAGGGCAAAAAGCCCGAGAATGCGCGCGTGCTGGTGCTGGGCGCGGGCGCGGCGGCAATGGCCATTGCGCGGCTGGCCATGGTGATGTTTGGCTGGAAAAAGCGGCAGATTCTGATGGCGGATTCCAAAGGGTTGCTGACCACCGAGCGCTCGGATCCGATTGCCGCGTACAAAATGAGTTTTGTGCGCGATACGAAACTGCGCTCTTTGGAAGCGGCAATAAAAAGATCTGACGTGATTATTGGCGTGGCGCGCGGCGAGTTGATTAAGCCGCAGTGGCTGAAAAAAATGCCGGAGCGCCCCATTATCATGGCGATGTCCAATCCCATTCCCGAGATCATGCCTGAGGTGGCGCGGGCGGTGCGGAGTGATGTGATTTTGGCGACCGGGCGATCCGATTTGCCGAATCAGGTCAATAATTCGGTGTGCTTTCCTTATTTGTTTCGCGCCGCGCTGGATATGCGCGCCAAGACGTTTTCTTATCCCATGTTTGCGGCGGCGGCGCGCGCCATTGCCGAATTGGCGCGCGAGTCTGTGCCTGCCGAGGTGTTGGAAGCGTCTGGCGAGGCGGGCGCGACAGTGGAATTTGGTCCGGAGTATATTTTGCCAAAGCAGTTTGATCCGCGATTGCGCGAGCGCGTGGTGCCCGCAATTATTGCCGCCACGCACCGCGCTTCCGACACGCGGCGACAGGCCGAGTTTGATGCGGAGTTGGAGGGGTAGGGGCAGCGCTGGGGATAGATGCGGCGGGTTTGAAGTGGTCTTGCTTGGGTCGGATGGTTGGGGGGTGAATGTTGTGCAGTTGTCGGTGCAGGTGAAGCATGAGATGGCGGGCGGGCTGACGTGGACGAGGCGAGAGAGGGGGGGCGATGAAAAATTTGCTGGATAGGGGGGGATGAGAATGTTATAGAGAGTGGCTGGGATAAAAAATACTTGTTTTATGGTATGAAAGCAGAGGTTGAGATGTTTTTTTTTGGCGGTGCTTGCGGCGCATTTATTTTGGGGTGGTTTGGTTGGTGGTTGGGTTGCTAGTTTGCGCTGTTGGCGTGGGTTGGTTGCGCAGGCGCGGAGACCTGCGCTCCAGGGGTTTGGTGTTTTTTTTGGCGTTTCTGGGCAGAAAATTTGGATTTTGGAATGGTTGTGATAGAATGATTATTGTCATGAGAGAGAACGCATTGATTTGCGGGGGGGGATGCGGGGCGCCTTGGGGCGTTTTGCGGGCGCGGGCGGCCGCATGGTTGCGGCGTTGCGGCGCGTTGTGCGGTCTTTTGTGGTGGTTTTGGTGGTGTTGGGGGCGGCGGTTTTTGTGGCGGGGTGTGCTGGCAAGTTGCAGTGCCATCCCGATTGTCCGCCGCGGGCGGTGATGGCGGTGCCGAATTCGGGGCCTGGCACGTTGGCGCGGTTGGTGGAGAATGATGAGTGCGTGGATTGGACGGGGATGGTGCAGGGGGAGCCGTTTGGGTTGGTGCATTATGTGGCGCGGGGGGCGACTGATCCCGCGTTGGTGGATTTGTTGCTTGACAAGGACGCCGATGTGAATGCGCGCGACAGGTATTATGCTTATACGCCGTTGCACCATGCGACGCGGAGTGGAAGCCCGCGTATTGCTGCGGCGCTGATTGCGCGAGGAGCAAACATTGAAGCGCGCGCAACAGATGAAACTACGCTTTTTCTGGCGGCGGCGAAATATCACCCCCCTTATGCTTGACGATATACATGCGCCAAGTATGTGGCTGCTAACTTCATGGGTCGGTTGTTGATGTTGCGTGTGAAGTGTTGCAAGGCGGCATGGTGGATTTGTTGAGAGGCGGTTCCTTTGGGGATGAAGTCTCTGGGCAGTCCGATGAAGTTTTCTTTGGTACCGCGTTGCGAGGGAGGGAGGCGCGGGTCGCAGAAGAAAGTTTGGCAATGCGGTGATGCCGCGATGGTTTCATGCAGGGCGAATTCGGCGCCGTTGTCGAAGGTGATGGCTTTGTCCACGGCGGGCCCGGTCTTATTCGGTGCGTAGGCAGAAACGCCAAATCGCGTCTTGCGGCAGTTGCGGACGATGGCTGTCCGGGTATGCGCGGCCGAGCCTCAGATCCGCTTCCCAATGCCCGATTTCGGTGCGGTTCTCCGCCTCTTGCGGGCGCTCGCTGATGGAGACCCGATTCGGGATGATCTGCCGCTTTCCCGCGCCATTCAGGCGCCTATGCCTGCTCCTGCGCCGCAGGGATCTGTAAAGCTTGCCGCCGCGCCGCCTGTCTTTCCCACTCTCGCGCCGAACAGTCGATGCGCTGCCGCCCGATGACAGCCTACTACCAGCCCGATGCGCGTGTAGTTGCGATTGCCACAACGAAACTCAGCCTCTATCTCGTATAATTGCCTCTGGGTAACGCGGTTTGTTGCCATGGAACGCACGCTTCAATTGCAGATCCAGGAATCGATTAAAAACCGCTAAAACTGGTATTTACAATAGCCTAGCGCCCACGAAAACTGAAATTTGTGAAAAAACAAAATTTTACCCTCACTCATGCCAGATCCTCGTAAACACACCGGCTCTCCCGCATCCGCATGCCCGCCAGCGCGCCCGAATTCCGCCGCCTGGCCAACATCGGCCAGCAACTCCGCCAAACCCACCTCCTCCCCTCGCCTTGCAAAACCCCCTCGTCCAATACCCCACCGACGGCGACAGCATCATCCGCGCCATCTAACGCGAAAACGACCGCGTCTACATCAACCAAACCCAATACTTCGCCAACGTTCCCGCCGCCTGGACCGCCCAAATCGGCGGCTACCAGCCCGCGCAAAAATTCCTCAAAGACCGCAAAAACCGCCCGCTCTCCTACAACGACATCCAACGCTACAAACACATCATCGCCGCCCTAACCCACACCATCACCCTAGACCCCTAGCCTGCGCCCAACCCCCTGGAGCGCAGGTCTCCGCGCCTGCGCATTCACCCCGCGCCAACGGCGCAAATTAAAATGCGCCTAACGGCGACCAATTAAAAGCGCAGGCGGGGACACCTGCGCTCCAGACAGACCCCGCGTCAACGGCGCAAACTAGCCCGCGGCGGCGCGCAGGGCGCGGCTCTCGTTGTGCAACCCGCGCCAGATGCTGTAACACAGAAGGAGCATAACGAGAGTAAAGGGCAGCCCCACCGCCACCGTCATGGACTGCAGCGCCTTTATCGCCTCGGTGCCGCCCACCAGCAACAGCAAAATGGCGATAATCCCTTCAAAAGAACACCACACAACGCGCTGCGCGGGCGTGGTGTCCACCTTGCCGCCCGCGGTGATGGTGTCAATCACCAAAGAGCCCGAATCGGAAGTGGTGATAAAAAACACCAAAACCAGCACAATGCCCACAAAAGACAGCAATTGCGTGAAGGGAAACTCGCGCAGCATTTCAAACAGCATAATTTCATGCTTCGCGCCCGCCACCGCCGATGCGGGATTCGCCACCACCTGATCAATCGCCGCCGCGCCAAACACCGTCATCCAAATCATGCACAAAATGGCGGGAATGATCATCACGCACATCACAAACTCGCGCACCGTGCGCCCGCGCGACACGCGGGCGATAAACATGCCCACAAACGGCGCCTCCGACACCCACCACGCCCAATACAACCCCGTCCACTGCTGCGAGAATTCCACATCCTCGCGTCCAAAAGGCGTAGACAAAGAAATCATCTCGCCCGCATAGGCGGACAGCCCGCCCGCCGCCGCGCGCAAAATCTCGCCCGTGGGCCCCGCAAACAGCACCACCAACAGCAGCATTGCCGCCAGCGCCATATTGGCCTGCGCCACGCGCTTAATGCCGTTTGCCAGCCCGCGCGTAACCGACACAATGGCAATCAGCGTGATAAACGTGACCAGCGCCGCCACCGACCAGCCGCCCGATTCCCAGCCATATAAAAATTCAATGCCCGCCAGCGCCTGCTCGGTGCCCAGCCCCAGCGATGTCGCCAACGCGAACAACGTGGCAAACACCGCCAGAATGTCAATAACATGCCCCGGCCATCCCCACACGCGCTCGCCCAGCAGCGGATAAAACACCGAGCGCATCGTTAGCGGCAATTTGTAGTTATAGGCAAAAAAGGCCAGCGCCATGCCCACCAGCGCGTAAATTGACCACGGATGAAAGCCCCAATGAAAAAACGTCGCCGCCAGCGCCAAGTTGCGCGCTTCCACCGCCTGCCCTTCGGCGCCTGCCAGCGGCGCCCAGTCGGTGCGGGCGCCTGTGTCGTCCATCTCAACGCCCTGATAGGCGGCGGTAAAATGATCCATCGGTTCTGATACGCCATAAAACATCAGCCCAATGCCCATGCCCGCCGAAAACAGCATGGACAGCCAAGCGGGATAGGAAAAATCGGGCGTGGCATCCTGCCCGCCCAGCCGCACCCGCCCCAGCGGCGAAAACGCCAAAAACAGCGAAAACAGAAAAAAGCAGTTTGCCGCCGAGATCAAAAACCAGTCAAAACCGCCCACCGCCCGCTCCAGCAGGCCATGAAAAAACGCCTCCGCCTGCGATTGCAAACTGAGCGTATAGCCCACAAACAGCAGAATGATGACCACCGACACCACAAAGACGGGATGATGCACATCCATGCCCAGCAGTTTGATATTGTCGCGCCCGACCACATAAGCGGTGCGCGGTTTTTCAGTCGTCATGGTTTGTCCCCTATCCATATAAAAAAACAGCCGCCGCCTCTAAAAGCGCGGCAAATCGGCATGCGGCAACCGGCCGCCATGCACATGCATGCCGCCCAGTTCCGAACATCTGGCCAACGTGGGAATCGCCTTGCCGGGATTCATCAGCCCTTTTTGGTCAAAGGCGGCGCGCGCGCCAAAAAACGTTTGCAACTCGGGGGGCGAGAATTGCGCGCACATCGCGTTCAGTTTTTCCACGCCCACGCCATGCTCGCCCGTGACGGTGCCGCCTGCTTGCACGCAAACGCGCAAAATGGCGTCGCCGAATTTCTCGGCGCGCTGGCGCGAGCCCGCATCGGCCGCGTCATACAAAATAAGCGGATGCAAATTGCCATCGCCAGCATGAAACACATTGGCCACGCCCAGATTGAACTCGCGCCCTAACTCGGCGATTTTACTCAGCACTTCACTCAAACGCGCTCTGGGAATGGTGCCGTCCATGCAGTAATAATCGGGCGACAGCCGCCCCATGGCGGTAAAGGCCGATTTGCGTCCCGCCCACAGCGCCTCGCGCTGCGCCGCGTCTGCCGCCTGCGTGATTTGGCTGGCGCCGCGCCGCGCAAACACCGCGCGCGCCGCTGCCGTGTCAACCGCCACTTCCGCCGCGTGTCCGTCCAACTCGCATATCAGAATCGCCGCCGCTTCCACAGGATAGCCCGCGCGCGCGTACTCTTCCACCGCCCGAATGCCCAGGTTGTCCATCATTTCCAGCCCTGCGGGGATAATGCCCGCGCCAATCACCTCCGCCACCGCATCGGCGCAGGCTTCTATGGAATCAAAGGCCACCAGCAACGTTTCCACCGCAAGCGGCACGGGCAGCAACTTCACCACCGCCTCCACGCATATTCCCAGCATGCCCTCTGAGCCCACAAACAGCCCCAGCAAATCGTAACCCGCCGCATCTTCGCCGCGCCCGCCCAGTGTTGCAAATTCGCCATCGCTAGTGACCATCGTTACTTGCAGCACATTATGCACCGTCAGCCCGTATTTCAGGCAATGAATGCCGCCCGAATTCTCGGCGATATTGCCGCCAATAGAACAGGCTTTTTGCGATGAGGGATCTGGCGCATAAAACAGCCCATGCGCCGCCGCCGCGCGCGAAATATCCAAATTAATCACTCCGGGCTGCACGGTGGCGGTGCGCGCATCGGCATCCAGCGCCACAATGCGCCGCATGCGCGCCAAATTCAGCAACAGCCCTTCCTTATGCGGCAGCGCCCCGCCCGACAATCCCGTGCCCGCGCCGCGCGCCACAATGGGCGTGTTGTGTCTGTTGCACGCCGCCACCACCGCCGCCACCTGCTCTTTTGTTGTCGGCAACGCCACCGCGGGCGGCGTTTGCCGAAACATCAGCAGCGCATCGGCATCGTACGCCGCCGTTTGCGCCGCCTCGGTCAGCAGCCCCTCCGCGGGCAGCGCCGCCCGCAATTCCTCAATTAACGCATCAGAAAGCATAAAAAATGGCATTATAATGAAAATTGCAAAAATCGCCAAACGCGCGCCAAAACTAGCCCCTGTCAACCGATCTTTTATACAACGCTTTTGCATCCGCGCCCGTCAGTTTGGCGGCAATGGCAGCGGCGCGGCGCGGCGGCAAATGCGGCGCCAGTTCGCAAAAAACGCGCCAGCCATCGCCCGCCACACCGCCGCGCGCGGGATTTTGCACCGCCAAACAAAACTCGCCGCGCGCGGCAATATCGCCCGTCGCCAGCGCGCGCGCCGCCGCCGTCAAATCCGAGTCCACAATTTGTTCGTGCAGTTTGGTCAGTTCGCGCCCCAGCACCACGCGCTGCGCGCCGCCCAGCGCCGCCGCCAAATCGTCTAACGTGTTGGAGATGCGGCGCGGCGATTCATAAAAAAAAGAATAGCCCTCCAACGCCTGCAAAGAATCAAACAAACGCCGCCGCCTTGCCGACGCAACGGGCGGAAAACCAAAAAAATGCAACGGCGCATCGGGCAGCCCCGCAACAGACGCCAGCGCGGCAAAAGCGCACGCGCCGGGTATGGGCGACACGGCAAATCCCGCTTCGCGCGCCCGCCGCGCCACGCGTCCGCCCGGATCAGAAATGGCGGGCGTGCCCGCATCGCACAGCAGCGCCACTGTTTCGCCCGCAGCCAATGCGGCAATCACCGTATTCGCCGCCTGCTGCTCGTTATGCTCGCGCGCGCAAATCAGCCGCGCAGGACGGGCAATACCCAGCGCCGCAAATAGACGTCGCGCCACGCGCGTGTCTTCGGCGGCGACCAACCCTGCCGCCGCCAGCGTCGCCGCCGCCCGCGGCGACATATCCTGCAAATTGCCAATCGGCGTTGCCACTACATAAAGCATAACCCGAATTTTAACGCGCGCCGCGCACAGCGCATGCTCCCCCTTTGTCAAGTCGCAAAAAAAAACGCCGCAACTAGCCGCTCTGCGTATCGCCGTTATCAGACGCGTCTAGATGATGGCGGTCGGCTTTTTGCACCTCGCGCACGGCTTCAATTCGCGCATTGCGCACCGCCAGAGCGATTCTCTGGTTCAAGGGCAAGGAAGATCTGCTGGCGCGCGCGCGCGCGACAGCCATCGCCACAGCACCAGATTTCTGGCGTTTGGGCGCAACATCTACTGTGCCACTCATTGCCATACCCTCCATTATACACATAAAATCGGGCACTGCCACGTCATTCTGCCGCTACCGCGCCTCTGGAGCGCAGGTATCTCCGCCTGTGCATCGAAGCCGCGCCAACGGCGCAAATTAAAAAGTCAATGTCTAATCAGGGACATGTTTCTGCACACGCAGCCAGCGGCAGCGCCGCGCATTTATCGCGCGCAAGCCGCCAGACAGCGTCGCAAAAAGCCGCTCTGCGTGTAGGTCTCACCCGCTTCGCGCCGCGGCGGCCAATAATAAAAATCGGCTTCGCACACGCGCAACACCGATTCAAACCGCTCGGGACGGCGAAAAGCGTCCAGCCGCATCAGCAAATCCACCACTTTTGCCGCGCGCATTTCTTGGCTTTTATGCACATTGCCATGCTCGCCCGCAGTCAAAATCGCCAGTTCGCTCGCCTCGCGCGGCGGGCGCAGGCGCTCGCACACCGCGCGCGCCAGTTTCGCGCTGCGCGCCTCGTGGCCGTAATGGCTGGGCAGAATATCGGCGGGGGTTTGCGCCTTGCCCGCATCGTGCAGGAGCGCGGCAAAGCACTCGGCCGCCGTGCCGCGTCGCCCGCTCCAGTCGCCCGCCGCGCAGGCATCCAGCACCATCAGTGTATGCGTAAAACTCTCGCCCTCGGGATGATAATCCAGCCGCTCTGGCACACCGCGCAGCGCCGCCACCTCCGGCAGCAGCAGTTGCAAAGCGCCGCAATCCTCCAACGCCGATATCATGCGAGACGGGCGCGCTTCAGTCAGGCCGCGCGCCAGTTCGCGCCACACGCGCTCGGCAGGCAGGTGCGCCGCCTCGCCCGATTCCACCATGCGCCGCATCAGTTGCAGGGTATCGGGGGCAATGGAAAAATCAGGCAGCATGGCGGCAAAGCGCGCCACGCGCAAAATGCGCACGGGATCTTCGGCAAACGCGGGCGACACATGCCGCAAAACGCGCGCCGACAAATCGGCCGCGCCATTGAATGGATCTGTCAGGCGCCCGTT
>JAYJLX010052530.1:0-11159 GCA_036873525.1 Chalinula nematifera | reverse complement strand
GAGTCCACCATTCACTCTACCTGGTACTGATATCACTGGATATAATGTATCAGCTACTGCTAGTAATGGTAGTATATTGCTGGATTATTTTTCAATGGAAACCCACTATATATTACGACTGACTGATGTACTGTGTTATAATACCTTTACTATCACTGTATCAGGGTATAATGGACTGAATGGGAATTTGAGTGATCCTTTTTCATTATTGTTTGGTAATTAAACTTTGACCGATCTACAACTATATTGTTCAGTTATGGTTTATTTTTAACTGGTATTATGTTGTGTTTCAGAGCCCAGCATAGCTACGCCTGTTGATGTAGACATCAGTGAAGACCTACAGCTGAGTTTGATCTTCAATGTAAGCTATATAAACATTACCACTATAGTGAACTATATCAACAATAAAACTTATGTTTTCCTTTGGGTGTTATTTGAAGAAATCGTCCATTGACCTATTCATCATGTGTCCACCGTCCACAGTGGATGTATACTTATACACACAGGCTGGTTCCCTAATCAGTGGACCATCACAAACATCCCTCGTATCGAACAGTAGTAGTTCAGACATACTCACAGCTAATCCTGTCATTGATATAGATGAAGACCAACAGTACACAGTGGTTGCTACACTAAGTAATCAGGGTGGAGCTTATAGTATAAACAGCACAGTGTCATTTAGTAAGTTTTTTGTTATTGTTGATTATTTGTTAATCCTTCAATATTTGTCAAATAGATACAACAGGTGTGAAGTCTGTTACCAATATTTATACAGCCAATGATAGTGTGTGTTTAGAGTGTGTATTTGCTGTGTTCAGTACTGATACTGGTTGTACAGTGGAACTGGTGTCATCAACTAATCCTACACTAACATATACTGGTACTATCGCTAGACCATCCAATATCAGTACCAGTGCTGTGGGTTGTGTACCTGTTACTAACGGGGGAGCATACCATATTAGGGTATATGCTGAGGGAGGGTCTATACCAGTACCAGCTGGACTAGTGACTGTGATTGCTATTATTACCAGTAGTAGTACCAGTGCTAGTACCAGTGCTTCATCAGTTGGTGGATATAGTACTAGTACTATTGTATTTACTTCCAACTATAGTGAGTACATATAAGGAGTGTTGTACCATTGCATGGACTTCCTTTTGTAGTGTAAATTATAAATGTTGTATACTGTTTATGTATTTAGTGTATGGTGAGTATTTTGAGTCTACAATAGCACCATCATTACCCAAATCATCAGGTATAGCAGTATTCATTAATAGTGTATCAGTTGTATGAGTGATTGAATGGGTGAATGGTTTAGGATGGGCTTAAATAGGCTTGGTTAATAAAGCACAAAAAATTTAGAAAATTTCATACGTAATATTTATAATTATTAATTATACAATAGCTGAACCTGAGAGCCCACCAAACACCATTATTATTGCGGTCAGTGTTCCTGTGGTAGCCATGATTATTATTATTGTGCTAGTGGTGCTTGGAATCGGTGCGATGATGTGGTTCAAACATAGAACAAAAGGTTAGACAAACTGCATGGGACTCTATGATGTTTCACTATGGATTGGATATCACATGCTGTGAATTAAGGCTGATTCACACTACAAACGTAACGTTTAAGTAATGTAAAGGAATACACAAGAAGAGTACAAACTGTTCACTTAACATAAAAGTTGAATCAAGCTCTACTTTAAACATCACGTTAACGATTCGTACTCTTCCCATGTATTTCCTTACATTATGTGAACATTACATAAACGTTACGTTTATAATGTAAATCTGCCTTTAGGCATAAGTCAGCTAGCTAGAATAATCGCGTAAAAAGAGTACCAAAGGTTAAATTGTTCATGCAATGTTTACTGTCAATCTGGCTGTATAATGTACTTGTAACTTTCACATATTCTTTATTAATTTACTTTAGGATTTACTAAAGTTGTTAAAGCAGCAAATGATGAGGCAATAATTTACGTAAGTTCAGATGCCAACATTAAATAATAGCTTCCAAAATAAAAAAGAAGCGCATGAATATTAAACAACTATTAGTTGGCAGAGAGCAATGAAACGTATGCCTTAATTCAATGAGGCAGCATAAAACAGTAGATACAGTGTACACAATGTAGCGTTCATATCATGACCTAAAAGAGACACTTAGACTTCTAATTCCCACTGTATATAATTATAGTGATTAGTGACTTATACCCCATTAATGGTATGTAGGATTGTCCTGATAACATGGAACTCAGTGCAATGGCAGCTAGAATCACATCAGCCAATGGCCAAAAGCAGGCGGCTGGTATTCCAATGTACTCTGAGGTTACACTACGGAAACCAAACAACACAATCACTACTACAATAGGTATACTAAATATAGATACATACATACAACAGCCAGCTAGCACCAGCTGGCTAGTTTTGTGTGTGTGTGTTTACAGTGATAGAGTAAATAGTGCTACCTTACTCATGTGAGAAATGTGCTTCCGATAATGAATTAATGAAACATAATTTAAAGTTTAAATTACTGACAAAAATTAATTCATAATAATCATTGTCTTGCTTTCCCCTATAGTAACTGATTATATGGATAATCTTCAATTGGCCCCTAATCTTTCGTACATGTACATGGACCCTCAAGTGACTGGAACAGATCGCCATAGCAACAGCAATAATGATCCCAAATTGTCTCCTAATCCTTCCTACATGGACCTCAAACAGGTGACTACTGTAGCAGATCGCCATGGCAACAACGATAATGATCTTAAACTGTCCCCTAATCCTTCCTACATGGACCCCAAACAGGTATCATTGAAAGGAACTGGTCACCATGGCAACGACAACACTGCCCACAGCTCAAGTACAGTCACAGTGGCTGCCAATCCATGTTATAAAACTGTCCACCAGTGAGAACATAAACTACAGTATACAGTACTATGCATATACCATCATAATCAGAGACATACTGAGTGGTATCACATACAACATAAATACTGGATCACCAAATACTTAGTGATTAATGTATAGAGATAGCTAAGTTGTTTAGTCTGTATAAAGAATTCAATACTTAATCTAATATAATCTAGTACATATGGAATTGTGGGAGCTGCACATTATCAGCACATGTTTTCTATTATAATCATGAAGTTTGCATGTGCCAGTTTAAGTAAGGGTTTTTGTGCTGCAACGTGGCTATCATACATGCATGAATGAGGACATATATAACAAGGGGAAAAAAAGTAATTTTTTTTTGTACTGTAAGTAAACATTCTGTATATTAATATAATTAATACAAATAATACCATAATGTTTTTAAATCACTAAAAAAATAACACCGTAATGATGTGTATAATAATTGCGAAAATAATAATAATAGACCATAAACACACCTAGGGTACGTTGATCAGCTACAAATTAAACTATAGTGCGGGGGAACAATATGTAAAGTATTCATATATTCATTAATCAGGTGATCTCGTTACCTTAACTAATATGATGTGGGGGCGGAGTGAGGGAGGGTAAGACATTTAATGGTATACATCAGAATATGAAACCTTTATAAAATGATTATATAGTATCGTTAACTTCACAACACACTAAAAGGTAGATAAAATTTGTGGGTGTGGGCTGTATTATAACCCCTTATTGAGCAGGTAGAGTAAAGGGGCATGGCTTGGGCTAGCAATTTGTGATTATGTCAACAAGTATAATTATTTCTCCATTACCTTATGCTGAGGGTCTGATTGTATGAGGGGTTGCTGAGGGGACTGCGGACTCACAGACAAGTGCATCTCTAGATCAGCATATACTTCGCCAGACTGTTGGAGAAAGAAAGGGAGACAGCAGGAATAATTACATGTACAAATAATACTTAAAATATTTTTTATAGCTATTAACAATGCCTGGTTGTTTACCAATAGTCATGAATATTATTACTAGTCATGAATATTATTACTAGTCATGAATATTATTATTAGTCATGAATACTATTACAATTTTAATCAGTGACCTTGTTTGGTTGATTCTTATCTGGCAGGGCATAAAGGTCATCTGTGGGTACTGGATTCTTCTGTACAGTGGTAGGATCTTGGGATTGTGATCTCCTATTGAAGGACTTATCAGGCAGGGCATATAAATCACCAGTGGGACGTTGCACATGCTCTATTGAGGTGGGGTCCTGATACGTGGCCTGATTAGCTCCAGGTCTATTAAGATTAAAACACTTTAGCTATACCCATAATAGCTATGCAAGAAACAGATAATATGCTAACAGTATTGCATATAGGGAGTGTATTGTAAACTTACCACCAGAACCAAGTGACCCCGCACTAGAATTACCGGGAGACGGATTAATATTTGACACTAAGGCAAAAGTACAAACATGCACTTGTCAAAAGAAGTTTTACTGACATATCATAACTGTTAACATACTCGTAGGATTTTTCTCACTAGTTGTTGATCCAATAGCCATGGTCAAGGATAAAGCAGATAATGGATGACTACTGCTACTACTCCTTGTGGAAGCAACCGTAGATGAAGTGGTTGGTAACAGTTCTACTAGATCCTCTTCCTCTATAATAGTATATAGCAAAGCAGCTATAGATCAACACTCACTACATTGTATCATACATTAACGTACGTATATCAGTGGTTGTGATTACAGTATATCCATTGACTGTATACGACACATTCACTGTATAGTTCATATTGTCAGGTATACTGAATCCACTGTATGGTACAGTATCATTTCCATCTGGTACAGTAATATTAGCTATGTGGATAATAATACCACTACTATTGGAAATAGTAATGGTGAGAGAGGATGGCCTTAGTACAGGACAAGTATTGGTTAACTATAATGATAGGGTATAAGGGTATATAAAGGTAACTATATACAATAACATTAACAGTTACATTTGGATAACTTACGTTAATAGTTATTACTGCATTATTAATATCAATAAGTAAACCTGCAACTGGACTGGGCACTATGAGTATAAATAGAGAGAGAGGGAGAGGGAGAGGGAGAGGGAGAGAGAGAGAGCCAAAACAAATAAGAAAGGTGAAAGAAAGTCAATCATAACCATATGGTTCTACATTTAAACCACAATTCAATTACGTAATATTCTTGCCTCTAATTTAGAAAATAATTAATTATTTAGAAGTAAAATATTTAAACATACCTAACAAATTTGTTTCATAAATTACTAGTATTGCATTGCATTTCGTTCTATTATTGCTTTATGAGAGAAAGACCATCACAGCTCAACTTTATTACTGCTAATTATTCGTTTTAAAACTTTTTGTCTACAATTTAATTGGCTGAATATTTAGAGGAATTATGGTAATTGTTAAAGGATATATGTATTGACTCTATTGAGTTAGCATTACGCATATATTATAATTATTATAATTATAGTGATATTATTAAGTACAATCGAGCCATGAATTCACCTGTAACAGAACTTGAACTTCCATTTAATGTATTATATCCTGACACTGTTATAATGACCTCAGTACAAGGAGAATCAGTTATATCAGTCAACGATAACTCATAATAACTGTTAGATGTGAAGTGCTTAGCTGGCGTACCATTACTAGCAGTAGCTGATACATTATATCCATTGATTTTAGTGCCAGGTAGAGTGAATGGTGGACTCCATGAGACAATGACAGTAGAAGAATCAATGAAAGAATAAGATAAATCAACAACTGAAGATAAGGGACCTGTAAAAGATATTATGCATAATTATGGTAAAAAAATATATAGGCTATAATAAACTACAAATAATAATAATAATAATGAAAGCACTAAAGTGCTGAACCCTCGCGGTCATGCATGTATATACATTTCATTTGATATAAATGTGATCTGACACCACACAGTTTCTCACACACCAGTAGATCTTAGCAGTCTGTACAGTCCAGCACACACACACATACATACATGCACCACACACTTCAGTAAAACCCATCATAGATTCTTCCAGAAGTAAAGATTCTTCATATTTAAACAACCAATTGAATTAAGTAAAGACTTACAAGCATGCAGTAGACTTGTAGAGCAGACCTTTTCATTCGCTCGGTTTCATTAAAAGCTGTGGCTATAGGTCTGGCAGGAAGTCAATACTTTGCTTGTGTATAGCTTATACTAACCCTAACCCCACCCACTAAACTATACTACAAAGTATACGGACGGACTGCTGGACCTATAGCCACTTCCTTCATTAAACAGACTCCAGCATTTTTACACCAAAAAACTCACAATCATGCACTCGAAAATTAGTCCAGCAGAAGATGAATGGCTTTACAACAACTTCTACAAATTCTAGGCCCATACCAGGGGCAGCCTAGATGCCATTCCAAGCACGATCAAGCCTAGCCTCAAGCTAGCCTCAACATCTTTAGAGCCATGAAGAAAGGCGTGACTGGCAGCGCAGCATGTGCTCAAGGGGTGCGGTCTGAAAAAAAAATGGTGACCAGTAAAACTATCGATCAAAATGCTCAAAGATCTTTGTCTTAACTTTGGATAAGTTTTCGTGGAATATGGACTGATGTAAGCGCCTTTAATGGAGTGTCAATGAAATTCTACCATCAGGTATCCACAGAGATTACGTGGTAACACAGACACAACACACACATACACATACAAACCAACTACTATACTATAAGCCTCTGGTTAATAATAATTATACCCATAATTTTAGTATACCTTGAACTTTCAATGTGGATATGTTACTCTTCATCTTGGGTAGTGTATTATTATTATGATCTGCTTGACAATATATTTGGCTATCATTGTAAAATGATTGAACAACTTTATCCTTGGCTAGTGCCAGGCTTGCCATATATCCTTTAACTCCAGAAACCTCCACTTGTTTTATGGGGAGTTTCATAAATGAGTTTTTGAGTTTCTTGTCCAAACTGGCACTGGAAAAACTTTTTCCGTTTATGAAGTATTCTATAAGACCACTGCTAATGTTTATAGCTGTACAGGTGAATAATACTTTAGGCATTGTCCCTTCAATAACAGTCAGATTCTGGGGATGAGTTACAAACACTGGTTCTCCTGTCGCTAGAAAAGAGAATAAAAAGATACCAGACATACCAGGAATCAAGATTGAAGCATAAAGAGAAAAAGAGGGAGAAACATATTGTATAGTGGGATTTATTGATGAGTAGAAAGTATGATGAAAAGCTGGAATTTCCTTGATTTGACGGGTTTTAAATTGGAGCTTGCATGCTTGCATCATCGCATGCATGGCACGTGTGTTTAATAATGGTTATTAAATTTGATACGTTTTTTTATAAATTCGTCAACTCGTCAAGTTAAATGCTTCGTCAATAAATCCCGCTATACGGTAAAACATACATGTATATAATACATTATATTGCTTTAAGCTGGGCATTAATTATAAGGGGTTAAATAATATTAGAAGTTAATTTTCATGGATTCAGTTATCATTCCAAAAGACCTATAATGTGGAAGTGTAGAAGGTCTATAAGCTAATATGAAATATACATTGTAATTTCAGTATTATATACCACTAACAGTGGAGGTGGTGTAAAACATGCATGCTTGCCTTCCAACCCCACCCACCGGTCAGGATGTTGTATGGATGAGTACGAAGTCGATTAAAAGGCACTGCAATTCTTGTGTTACAGATATTGTCATGAAACTTACAACTAGTGGAATGCTTACTATTAGCATGAATGAGAATTAAATTGAGTCGTAGCCCTGATCATCAAGGATTACATATACTAAGTACTTTGATAAGAAACTATACTAATCAAGCTATTATAATGTATGCTGCTTTAAATGTTGTGATTGTCCTATATACTCTAGCTTTCCATAGCGAACTCCTGTCTCGTACCCAAACTCTGGTCTCGTACCCAGACTCCCACGCATGTGATGGGCGAAAGGAAGTATGGCCCACTGAGCTGATTTTTTTGGCCCAGTAAATAAAATTGTGACACAGACTTAATTACAGTGAAACGACAACTTGTCTGGTTTCATGGTCATCAGACAGTAACATTTTTAAGCAAAATTAATGACTGTGATTGGCCAATAGCAATTCCTCACTGAGGGCCAATTTAATAAAATTGATTCAGTGCCCTTTTCGCTCATAATAGATGTGTGGGAGTCTGGGTACAAGACTATAGATAAACTCCATAGCCAGTGGATATGTACTAAATGCCCACATGTTATATTATATACCAAAGGTTGTGCTTTGATCACTGTAGTGGGTTAAGTATATTACGAGGTTTTAGATAGCCCACACAAAAAAAGAGAACTGTGAGATTAATTAGTGTCCATATGCAGTATAATATAATATTGATGCTATAAACACACATACCAGCACAGCATATCGATGAATACACGCTCAACACAGCAGCTGGTATTAGAATGTAAACGGGAACCTGCAGTATAATAGATGGTAAATTATAACAAATGTTACTAAAGAGTGATTAAAAGAATGGTCAAAGAGGGATAATGGACACTTTTTTATATTGGTTGTATCCAACTGATCGACCAGCAGGAAAGCAGAAGTCATATACTTTGCCTGCTGTATGTGTAGACTTCATACCATAAAATTGGGTTGTTAAAACACTGTAATTCTATTCTGATCTAAATGTGACTTATTAAGTGCATGCGTACAAAGAAATAATAGACAATGCCCTCCAAAACACCGCGACAACCACGATTTTTAATTTCTATGTAGGTGTGGCTGACGTATGACATAAGCTACACTTTGTAATCTGATTGGATTGTAATCTTTTTGCAGCGCTGTATGAGTGAAGAGTACAAACAATACCAGATCACCAAATCCTGAAGTCAAAGTGGGCAGTACCCATTACATAAACCCTCATCAATCCCAGCTCAAACAAGCTGCTTGCAAAGAATATTATTTCTTTAATGCCCCTGGGCCATGTTAAATACTCTCTGTTTAACTGTTATTACTACAGCCTATATTATTATAAACATTATTGAAAGACAATAATATTTCACTGACCATGATTGTCTGCCTATCAGTACAGCAACTATTGTCGTGGCATTCAGACGATATACTAGACATAAATTATAAACAACCTTTACTAGTCAGATTTATAAAATTCTTGTAGCATCAAAAAGATGCAACTTTGAATAAAAGCTAACCGTTTCGGCGGCTTGTTCTCTCCCTTGTTTCTTTTAGCCAGTGTACAAATTACGTACCACACCTCCAAAAATTATTAGAATTTTTTTTTCTTATCAGGATGATTCAGAGGATGATTGGTGATGGGGGCAGCCATATGAAATGATAGGCAACTGTTGTTAGTGCTTTACTATAATACTTATACTGCATGCATGTCTTGAATTTTTAGCTACAAACCAACAAAACACTGCAGCATTGCAATTCCCCCCTCCCCTCCCTGCTAGAGATCCAAATTGCGCAATCATAACGTATGATCCCTTTGCATGCCATATAGCTTGAAACATGCATTACAAGAGCATTTAAACGAGACTACACAGACATATTATTTGTATTTTGCCTAATTGCTCAAACTTAACTGTTAAGCCTGGTTTACACTGGGACACAATGTCAACAATATTTATACAGTAACACAAACGTTATGCAATAATGGAAATAATATATTTAATTTTACATTACGTAGGGTGTAAACTACTAGTGAGTGAGATACTATGTATACACTATATAGTCAGGCCTCAACAAAAGGAACAAGGCCTAATGAGGGGCAATTAAGTTAGTCTATCTATATACATGTATTGATGTAGGACCACTCACATGCATAGATCAGTACTAAAAAATACAGCAGAATACGATGATTAATATAAATAAACAGAGCTTTCTTAACTGAATAATATGATGTACATGCATAGCATTAACCTGTGATTTGTTGCATTATGGTAATAAAAAAATAACTTATAAATTAGAATCAGTTAAAAAAGTGTGTCAATATCATACAATGCACATTATTGAGCCAATGTATAGTATTGAGGGTATATACCGTATAGGGCATATTGTTTGTGGGACGTAAATTTCGCTAATTTCGCGGTTTTTGTAAATTCGTGAAGTATAAACCCACAAAATTGTAATGCTGCCATGACCGTGTGTTTCGAGTACTCCATGTGATTCGTGAAGGTTAAACCGTGAATATGGATTTTTACCATTTTCGTGAAATTTGCGTGCCTCGAAATATATGCCCTATACGGTAGTAGTTAAAGGGTGGGTGTACGTGTTCAGGTAATCACCACTGGGCTCATCTGAAAAAAAATTACTCTTGATAACAGGTTAATTGTTTATAATCCTTTTTGTCTTGGCACCCACATAGTATTATACCTTGTTTCGATGTCAGCTTTATAAGTTTAGGATGCATGTTCTCATCTGTGTAGCCCTGTAATTAGAATGCGATTATATACCACTAAACGAGTTGGTTATAATTTCTAATACTAATAAATGGGCATTAATAATTATTTTATACTCTATAATGTACTGGTAGTATATAACAGTATGCTGCTGATACCATGTCATGCATACAAATGCATATTGCATCTACTCCTGCTAAGCTTAAGGTAAAAAGTTATACTTGCCCTCCCATGCTGAACTTGAATTTTATATAGCTCCAAAAATAGCATGCATGACTCATCATGTATATAAGTGGAATTAACAGCAATATACTGCATTAAGTACACATACTACTAGTCCATTGATACCTCTTCTATATTTTTTTTATTCTGTGGGTCTCTTACTATGTCAGATAGCTGATTGTTGCCGTTATTGCTGTGGTGTCTAGAGGGGATGGGGAGGGGGGGGGGGGGGAGGGGATGGCGGCTGGTCCTAGCAACCTTGCATGATGAATCTTTTATAGACCAGTAATTAACCCATTGCATGGGAACATTGGCAATGGGTCGATTGTCACTATATGTTCCAGTGCGGGATATTGCTCTGGTTTTAACTAATATAATATAGCGTATAAGGCATGTACATACTGTGTAAAGACATGAATTCATAATTATGAAAACTTTTTACAATTAAGCCTACTCCCCTCACCCTCCCCCTGACATTAATTTGACTTGTGTTCACGGGTGTTTCATGTGGACATTTAGTTTTTAGATCTTTATCACATGATGCAATCTTGTACAGCAAAATGTCCTTGA
>JAYJLX010052519.1:0-11009 GCA_036873525.1 Chalinula nematifera | reverse complement strand
CTCCACCAAATGCCTTCTTTTGGGGTGGAATTTCAAAAAATTTTCAAAGAAGAATCCCAATTTTTTGTGGCCAAACTTCTTGCCCCCCCCCCCCCCCCTCCCCCTTCCAAAAAAAAACCTAAGTTCTAGATCTGCCCCTATAAGATAGATAACTCATCTGGAAATATCATACAAACCTATATACTGTCTACATACATGTAGTTAAAGTACCCTCAATATTTAGATCACTGTATGTACATGTACATGTATGCCATATGTAAGGGTAGGCCTATTACATTAAAAGGGACTGACCTGGCATTTCAGAAATGCTAAGACACAAATCATCGAAAAAAACCATCCCCTCGAAGCTATCGTTACTGCTACTGACATGATTCACTTCCATTGAAACCGTGGCAGTATACTGACCACCGGCTACTGTGAACACCGTATCCATGGTAACCCACTGCCACGCCTCCAGTGTGACATAAGGTAGGGACAGTATTGTGGAGTCGGTATTAGTAGAGGAGGATAGATTGATGTTGAGTTGAGGTTGGATAGTAGACGGTGATGAAGACCGCATACGACAGCTATAGACATGAAAGAAATACACTTAAAGTTTATAAAAATGGGCAACATGAACCCTTTACCCCTTATGAACATATACATGTACAAGGTATAAGTACATGTACATTTATGTGTATATTATGGTGTTAAATATTTAAGTCCCAAGTATGTACATGTACCCTTTACCCCCTTATGGACATATACAAGGTATTTACGTGTACAAAGTATATGTACATGTACATGTATGTATGTGCATGTATAAGGTGTGACTTAAGTTCCAAGTATGTACATGTATAGCAGCATACGCATGTTTCTACGTAGGATGAAAAATAGTTTAATGAAAGTAATTAATCATCAAAGGATATCGAAAGTCACTTGATATCCTCATTATAATTATCCCATTGTGTATCATTATCACATGTTACATGAGGTATATTGTACACGTATATGTACCTTATACATACGTATGTAACACTACAGTACATATTATATACATGTGCTATACCTATACTATAGTCTACTAAACTACTATGTACAAATTGTTGACATTGGGTCGAGTGTAAACCATGCAGGTTTCATTTCATATAATTCAAGTAAGCCCTCGAATAGTCTGTATCCATTATCACCTTATACTTGCTATGTAATTCCCATTATTAGCATTGTTCACTGCTGTGGTCTGTTTGATGGTTGGTTGCGCTGTGGTTTCGTTGGGTCGCAAAGTGAAATAGGTCTCGGCGCTACCTGATGGTGGAACGGAAAGGAACGCAGTGGAATCTCCCTCAACCAGTCCCCAGTCACCCCTCACTGTATCACCTGCACCCTCAGCACTTGAACTGTTAAGTACATTATTACTGGTACAATCTAACGAATAAAATGTATGTAGTAACAACAGGTATAACTGGTATAAATACAATATTACTGGTACAACTGGTATAAGTACAATAATATATTACTGGTATAGTTGGTATAAGTACACTGTTCAATAATATATATTACTGGTACAGCTGGTATTACTGATATAAACAACAGAGCAATAATGGATAACACATTTTTCTTGTGTGATTAAATTTCACCAACTCAACAATATTTACATACTTTAAATAACACACTAATTAAAACACTTACTAATATCAACTATGTCAACTGCAAAGATTTCTTCAAACTGATTAACAGAGTTGTCTCCTGTAATAGTATACACACCACTGCTACTGCTTCGGCCATCTTGGATCGTCAGAGTAGTCAAACCCTGTACGTCTTCAAACACATTCAGCTGTGAGTATGTACCGCGAGTGATCAGAGTGTTGTTACTGTACCAGTTCAATGTGGGAGGGTTGAGAGTATTGTTAGTCTCGGCGACCACCAGGAAGCTAATGTTACGCCCACTCTGAACACTGGTGTTAAAGAAGGCGGGGCTTCTACTGGAAATTGCAGCTGGAACTAAGTAAAGGAAAAATCATACAATGAATCATACTGAATCAACGAGTATAGTATCAGTGGAAAACAAATACATTACGAACTTTATTAGAGCACTTGATAATTATTTATTAATAAAATTACCAAATAGTCAAAACTGATGTAGTCTATGTAATCTTTACTAACTTACGTTGAGTATTGACTATGAAGCAGCGTGTATCGTAAACCTGCTGCTGTCCAGTACCAACAACCTGGTAACAGTATATGCCCCCTGATGACCCGTCATCAGTTCCCACCACGCTCAGTGTACGATTGGTGTTATTAAAAGTAACACCATCTTTGTACCAGGTACAATTAACAGTGACGTTATTCACAGCTTCTGGACACTCTAACTTGGCTGCTCCATTACTAGAGATATTATACACTGAAGATGATACTGTGCTGGCATTGGATACTTCTGGATATAAAAATGGAGTACAATGATAATAAGCTTAATAAATTATAATTAAAAAAGTATAATTATGTACGTAGCATGCAAAGCATAGCACAGGCCTGGGATGAAGCCCCTTTCTCAGTAAAACAATGAAAGTTTAAACAACCTCTCTTTAAAGAAACCTGATTAGTGAAGTAATTTATTGATTCCGAAAGTTTTATTATTCGAAGATTCCACTGTATGTCATTAAATTCATACTTTGAGTATGGGTACATAATTAGTTCTATTGGATGAAGTCACACATGTCTTACCAAAATCACTGATACTAATATTAATAGACTGTCCAGTGTTGTTTTTAGCAATGTTGCTGGCAGTGCAGCTGTAACCAGTTGTGGGCATGTCTTTGGCAGTGTAATTAGTAATAATCAATGCTCCAGAGACAGGGTCGACCCGGACACCCTCACTCTCGATATCAGGAAACGCTAAACCATCCTAATTAAAAATAAACATTATATAATATCATGACTGTTTACTACGGAATACTAATTTTACAATATGTGTGTACACAAGAAAAGTGATGTACAATTTTATTTCCTCTTTGCTGTAAGTGTACACATATTTCTTTAGTATACACGCCCTTAGCTGATCTTCCTAGTAACTTTAATACAGGGAATGTCCTATCTAATTAGGCTATAGTTTACATGAAATAGCTGTGTATTATACAGTACCTGGAATGTATATCATTGTGTAATAACGTGTATTAAGATGCTTCTTATGGGCTTCTCCAATAGTGTCTGCTACTAAATCCTTTACTTTACAAACTCTTACACACACAAACATCCACACACAGACCATACACTGTACATACAGTAGTATAACAAGACAATATACAAACATACATGTGCATACATGTACATACTCAATTACATGTACATGTACATGCAGGGCTAATTAAGGGAAGCACTATCTGCTTTTCAAGGAAATAAATGTTTTTGGGAACCACTACCACATGTATATATAATTAACCTTAAACCAGCTTATTGTTGGCGGGGGTATTCCGGTAGCAGTGCAAGGCAGGACTAGGGTAGATCCCGAGGCTATGGTATATGTTGTATTAGCCGGTAACGCACTGTCAATGGTAATGGTGGGCGCGTCTAAATATATGGGATTGAAATAAGGCAGAGAAGAAAAGCGGTAATGGGTAATTTTATCAGGATAAAGTTAAACTACCACACACCGAGCGCACAGTTGAGATTTCATTCAAATGATAGCAATTTAATCACTTGGACACACTTACACACACAGATACACACGCATGCTTATATGCCTCCATTAATTATACATGTAGAAGGTTAGATATATAGATATATATAGAAGGTTGGATTACATAACAGGTTATATACTGTAACCTTAGCAGGCAATGGGTTGCAATAAGGAACATACCATGTTCCTTTCCTGCCTGCCAATTACATGAATGCGTGTCACATGTACATATGTATTAACTGTATATGGGTAATAGTAATTATGTACATGTAACTCATACTCCGGATTATGGCTTACGCAAACTCAGGGGATTTGTAGGTAATGCATACTGTTCAATGTAGCATAGGATGAGCCATTATTAGTTATTGAAAGGGGAAAAAACAGCTACATTAAAAACATTTATCAATATAAGGAAAAACAGGGACATTGTTGAATGAGTCAGCCTAGTATCAGCCACTAGCCTGTAGTACTACTCTACAGAGCTGTGTATACTTCCTGTTATGTAAATGTGAACAAAGAGGGTTTAAGTATATTCATAGGTTTAACAGGTGAGGTGTTTATACTAATAAGGACTGATAAACAGTTTGGGAATTCATACTGAGTTTCAGTTTGGTTGAAAAACATGTTGCATGTTCATGAACACATGGCTATTTATCATAACTTTCCTCTCCCTATCTTCCTTGATTCCCCTCTAAATCCTCACTCAGTTTCACGTAGCCAGCCACTCCCACCATGAAGGTAGTGGGAGGGGCTGGCTAAGTGAGATCGACCATTCTTTCTATTTTTTCTCCTCTCCTCTCACTCTGACCCCCCCCCCCCTCTTTCTCTCTTTCTTCCATTACTTACTTACCAACTGGTATCAAAAGGAAATCCTTGTATGAGGTTCCATGGTTATTCGAAGCAACGCAAGTATACCAACCGCCATTCTCGATGACCAGATTATTTATTCTGAGATTCCTTTTCCTGATGCTGTAGTTGTCCTCTTCAGTGACGGGAACATTGTTAAAATACCACGAGGGATCACTGTTGGAGTTTTGTATCTCACAAGAAATGCTAGTTCCCTCCCGTAATTGGCCGTGGATTACATCATTACTGGTAGTAATGAGGACAGGTGGTCCTATTAGTAGTAAGCAAATAGCAACAATATAAAAATAGATTACCACATGTTATTAATAGGAATAAATAGACATAGATACAAATATATTTGAACCACTTACCATGTTCTACCACTAGAAGTACAGGCAGGGAGGAAAGAAAGAGGAGAAAAAGAGAGAAAGATATTAAATTAAATTTTATAATCGGCCATTTTTTTCTATACCTGTCAATGTTATCGTACTAGTGTATCCATTGGTTCCCTGTATAGTATAACTACCCGCCGACTCTATTGCAGCTGCACTGACACTAATAGTAGCTAATTGGGGTAACATTGGCATTATGGTGAAGTTATCACTGGGTGCTATACAAGACCGATTGGTGACGCTCAGTGTACCATAGTCATCGGTCACTGTATCACCTACTGAACTGATGAACGAATAATTAAGGGGCGTGGCTTCATACGACAGCCACTCTAGATTAGCATCATTGCCAGCAGACACTGAGACCGCTGAGGATGATGGGTAGATACCAGCAGGAGCTATAGAGAAAAAGGGAACAGAGAGGAGAAAGAGCGAGTCATTGTCCTTATGGAAATAAAATAGGCTGTTCCGAAAAAAAAAAACAGGCTAACGAAAGAAGCAACTAAAACTTTAAATTATGTACAATAAAAAGCTAATGTTAATACATTAAGTTCTTTTCAAAACAACCTATTTTATATTGAATGCCAATTTAAAATGTTCCTCTTAAAGCACACACTACAGCAATGTGGACTATATAAACAGGAGTCCATAATGAGTGTGGGAGGGTATACTATATATAATATTGTATATACATGTAATACTGTAATACTGTTTATAAAAGTATACTATATGAATCATTTCACACACACACACACACATACACACACAATTTTAGCCGAAAAAAAATACATAGTTTATGTATATTTGAGCTGTGTAAACTATTATGATTACTGGAATTATTACAGTATGAATACACTGTAGTAATGTGGTATAGGTGTATATGTAAGCTATTGATTATCTACAGTCATACATACATATAACTATGAATGGATAATGGAATGCTTGCAACCCTTCGTTGGCAAAACCAATTATGAGAGGGAGGGGGAGGGGGAGGAGGAAGAGAGTGACTAAGAGCGCTTGTTTTTAGAGGTGCCAAGTAATGGTGGCTTGTAAACAATCAGTATGTTTTGCAGGAAAGGATAAGAAATTCCAATCAACAAGTAGTATACAAATTACTGCTCTAAATGTACATTATATCAGGATGTTTCAGAACTATGAAATTACTTGTAATATTTGTTGGAGTATTGCCAGTCTGTGAAGAATTGGGAGTTCCTTTGATCTTATTACAATTGCTATGCATGCATATATAGATGATTGCTATCATACCTTAACTCTATAGTCATAGTACACATGGATATTAATAACTGCATATACAGTATGTACCATATTAATATCTAATACAATATACTATACTATGGGAGACACTACTGTATATGCCCATAGCATATCATATATATTATACTAAAACTACATTTTATGAAAGTTGCTGTATGTCATTATGTACCACTGAAAGCACTAATAGCATTATTGCTATGGATGTATAAACAAACAAATCAATGAATGAATGCATGAATGAATGAATGCATGAATGAATGAACGAATCAATGAACGAACAAATGAATCAATGAATGAATGAAGTCACCAGTAAATGAATGGAAGAGTGTAAATTACATACGGAACTGCATGACTTGCATAGTAATAATGAAATAGTAGCGTTATACAGAATAGAGTTCTAAATAGATAAACATCGTATGCATTAGGAGATTATACCAATCTGTACAAATCAATCATCCATTATACTGTTACTCAGGTAGAAACGATAAAAATCAATCACAATCAAATTATTTTCACTACGTGAACTACATTTGAATGTATTTATATGGCCTAGTGAAGCAAACAATGCAAATTCCTTCCAACCTAAAATATTCCAAAACGATTTTGCCACCTGAAATGTTCTCAGTTTACGGTAGGTAGTCTACTGTTCCAGCCATGCATGTAATATACACATAATTATACTGGGATAGGCAACACCCTCAAAGTAAAGCTGATCGAATCGCATCTTATACCTTTATTAAGTCAAAACTACAGCACACAAGTATCACACATGCAGTACAGCATATACACAGTAGTGTCTTCTAAGGGTGTCAAATAACTGAGCAACATAGTGATAAAGTCTGGGGGAGGGGAATTCCAAACTCACTACTGCTCGAGTGTGTATCCATAAGGCATTGTGGAGTATACTAATGGATAACTGTTTTCATACACCACAGTTATAAGGATTTAGCTACTGAACAAAGCTTGTGAGTGCTTAGTACTGTAAACACTACCACATAAAAGCTAGGATTTGAAAAAAGCTAGCATTAAAATTAAACGTTGGTAAACGAACACAACGATAAAGAAAATTGCCAATAAAAACAGATATAAATATGTTTATAATTAATAAATTGGAGTTTACATAGGTCGTTACTATATGTGATACTCACACCGTCCCATTAGCACATATGATACATTGAGAGATAATGATTGTGATGAAGTACATGTATGTTGTTTGCATGGCTCATATAGTCTCAACTATATGTTTACAAACTATACCAACTACCAACTATACTATGCAGTATAAGAGTACGATTTGAGTGATTTTTATTAGTTTTGCAAGTACCAAACCATACAGTAATGGCGGCTCGATTGAAATTTAGTGGAGAAATAATTTTGTACAAATAAAATAATTGAAACAGCATTAGCAAAGCAACAGGGATTCAGAATTTGTATGCTGAACAAAGACTAATATACCCAATAAAGAACATTGATCAAATCAAAAGCATTAATTGTAGCCCTGCGGAATAATAAATATGTCCTTTCCATGAAATATTATATTTAGCACGATTTTTCAGCACATTTGAGCCTCATCAAGCTCCTAGTTCACCTAATCAAGGACAATAGCTCAATATGTCACCTTTAAGTGGATGTTTGACCTTTTGGTGTTCAATTAAGATTCTCAACTTTGGCATCAGACATAGCATTTCGACATTATAGTAAATGCTTGCTATAAGCTACGCCCACTCCAGCGGATTCACCATCATTACACAGACACATACACATACACAGTAAACTAACAAATCTAAAGCTATTTATACAGTGAACCCTTCTCAATAATGAAAACAGTATAGCTATGAATACTAGTAATGTACTGCTGTATTAATATAAGAAGATAATAGGCATTACAAATAATTATACTGCAATACACACAACTATACTACATATGCACCAGTGCACAGTACTGTGCATTAACTACAATATTATCATAACAATACTAACCATAGTTCAATGAGAACCGCGCCAATAATCCATCACTGTCATCCGTTGCATTGAAGTGAATGGTTTCTATGCCCTCCTGCTCTGCAAGCGTCTCCAGTGATATAAACAATACGTGGCTATCAGAGAACACGTCCGATACATTAGAGGAACATGCAAGGGTTGGTTCCACGGGAATGCCGGAGCAGTATCGCTGTATAGAGAACGCAGGGGAGGAGGAGTTATGGAGCCGTACAACAGCTGCACTGGATACGAGGGAGTAACTGGTCGAATTCGAGGTTAAACAGATGGACTGCGATGAACTTCCGACATTATTACTGACCACTGTACAGAAAAAGAGGAAGAGAATAAGAGAGATCGAGATCGAAGGAGGGGAAGGGGGGAGAGGGGAAGTGTATGATTGGATTATACCAATAAAATCGTGTTATCTAAAATCAAATTAGTTAATGAAGGGCAATAGAAAACAAGAGAGGTAAATAATCACATCGAGTTATCAATAAAAAATAAACAAACTGAAAGTAAACATACTCTGCATGATACGTGTATGCACTCCAGCTGGTATAGCTAAAGCTAGTCTACCAGAGTTGGACTCGCAAACAGTCGACTAACCATATTCAGCGTAACTGTTGAAGGATATGTTCCCGCTACAGAGCTGGATAGGATTGGAGCAGGTGGATGAACTGGCTCCTGGTGGCAGCAGAGCCACGTGGACCAGCAGCACCAATGCTAAGCCTGCGACGACCTTATTGAACGATAACATAGCAGGACAGTTTGCTGTGGAGGTTTTGGAGATTGTAAATGTCGACATGGCGATCAACTCCCAAGTTTATGTGAAATGCTTTAGTGACTAAAAAAATTTCAATTATTTTTATTTAGCCGCCACTTCCGGCGCCAATCCACGTGCATTCCATCTAGCCAAACCATGAAGCTTTACTAAAAAAAAAAATACAAAAAAGCTTTTTCCCATAATAAATGTTTCTTTATAATACATCTATGTACATGTAAATGTGATGATATAACACAAATTTATTGTTAGAATATTATAAATAATTTCTTTCTATTTCTGTACACGTCTGCTGCCATTCAACTGATTTCGCTATCTTCCAGTGAAGTTCTAAAATTACACACAATCTCCATCAATGAATCCCGGGACTTGCTAGCTGGCAGGAGATCGAGGGAATCCAGGGACTGAACAACGGCACCTTCAGCTATTGACCGTAGCTCTCCTAGGACCTCCTGGAAATAATAATGCTAAATTACCACTATGAGATAACTTTTAATATCCTAATACTATAATTTGATTAAAACTACATTAATTACATTATCTATTATAAATTCATTAGCATAATACAATCATCTATACACCTTATTCTCACTATTAATTGTTTGTACTTAATTAAGTGATTTTTCAATACTGTGTACTAAAAATGGCGTTTATATAAACTAGACGATTGTAAAACAATAATGGGGCGAGCCTTCACGAGAAGTATAGCTCTGTGACTTTAAACCGACTTTACATTTGCTCCTACATCATATAGGACTGAGATTAAGCTGTTGTGCAAAGAAAGCAAACTGCCAGGTAGGGAGAATAGATGTGTTAGTATAGAAAGCTTACATGAAGGACTGTAGCATACACAGAAACAAGGGATTACATTACTAAGCCTACACTTGAGCTTGAAGCAGCAAGGCTTGATATTACCTACGTATGATAAGCCATCTTGGAAGCTAGTCTATCAGGCTGAGTACACTGCCAGACTGTGTGTTAGTATATAGAAAGCTTACATGAAGATAAAAAAAGTAATACTCTGCATAGGTAAGACAATATAATGAGAGGGCTCAACAGCTACATTGTGTCATGATTTACAGTACTTGCAACAGACCATTTTAAGGGCTCTTGGAGTTGGAAAACAGTTTGTACAATCTAGGCAGTCTGGTACAGCACAGCTGTGTTTTTTTAATAGAGCTTTTGAAGAATGGAAAGATAGCACAGGCTTCACAAGTTCATAGTCTACTTTATCCTCCACTTTATCAGTGATCGGAGCATCATTGTGATCAGAGCATTGATCATTGTTACGTTTAGTCTCCATGTGACAATGACCTTTTTTTACATTTTACATTGCAATGTTATAAAAGATATAATTATGGAATACGTACCAAAAACAACCAAACAAACAAGATTTTCGACTAGTGTGGGCTCGCTCAGGCTCGCCCCAATTATTACAAACTAATAATAGTTAATTAACAAATTAACGAGTACTAAATTTAGCGAAAAAAATTACATAATCGCTTAAAGCACTAAATTTAGTACACGTAATTAATAGTGAGAATATAGTATTCCATAAACAACTGCCCCCAGTTAATGCTGTCAGCCACTTTATACTTATGGAGTGCTGATTCACACTGGTTACGATTAAAGCTGATTTACTAATAATGTTGAATGCACTGGAAACTTCTGACTATGTAATCTTCAATACATGCCAGTGCTTATCAGTAAGAAAAGAGAACCCTTATGGCAGAAGCAAAAAAAAAAACAATTCCCTTATCATTCCATACAATGGATGTGCAATACTGAATTTCACTGAAAAGGAAATCATTAAAGAAGTTTTACAGACAGATTGGCACCATGGCAGCCTGGGTGGGAGGTAAAGTAGATTGACAAGAGGTGGGCATTCATTTCCATGGTAACTAATAAGCGACAGTAATGTATGTACATTACTGTATACACTATGATATAGTAAACACTGTACTTCACTAATACTGTAGGTACCAAATATTGACTCACAGGATCCAGACTTTGTTTTCTCTGTGATAATTTGGAATCCATGTCAATGAAGACCTACAACATACCATAAAACAGTAAACACACAAGC
>JAYJLX010052508.1:0-11159 GCA_036873525.1 Chalinula nematifera | reverse complement strand
GTACACAGTACTGCTGCAAAAGGAATTTCAATTAAACTGTTATTTTTATCATTAATATTAAAATTAACTCACGTGTATAGCAATGCTTTACGTGTAAAGTTAATTAAGACACACCCCAAATTGCTTAATTATAGCATAGCCAGAATTCAGGCTACGCTGCAGAACTGCTGTGTACGCATGTTGCCAGACCCTTCCACTCTGCGAAGGGGCGGGTCCCCAGACTAAGCCTGAGTGATCCCATCACTACTTTAAAATTGTTTATAGAGCGGCTGCGTTATCACGTCACGTCAAATAAACCACACCTACTTGCAGGGGAAAAGTGCACCTCAGCATTGCAAGAGTAGGGCAATTTTGCTAAAAGCATTTGATAGAACTAACTCCAAAATAATAGAAGTGCTTGCTATATTCCAAGCTATATGAATAGGCCAACATTTTAAACTCTATTTTAAGTCGAGTTGCTCATGACGCTTGCAAAGCTGTCCTTACTCGAAACTTTTTTGTCGAAAATAATGGTGGTGTTTAAAGTATCTGTTTCTACTATTTTTTCTTTGAATCCCTTGTTATTTGTGCACACAGTACCACAAAACTTGCCTACCCAGAGACAGTTTTGCCATGCATGTGGGCATGTCAGCTTAAATTTCAGCCGTGTGATATCACACGCAGCCGCTCTATACATTACGCCATTCAAATATAATCGATTGGTACCCATTACATGGGAGGAGATTGTGCTGGCCGGCGGGCTTCATTATTATTACTAAAATACTTTTTTAGTAGCAAAAAAAGTTTCTTATCTAAAACAAATTTATTTTTTTATTACTGGTTCCCTATGTTTACAGTCGCCACACAGTGGGTATTTGGTCTTCACACGTATATCAATCCTCTTTCACACAGTAGATACAAATTTGATTGAACTTGGCTGCATAATAGAGTTTCTCAATCGGATCACCACAAACAGGTCTTTAACTTTGACATTTTTATATTCATCAGGTAGTTGTAAATCGGCTAGCCTGGAACCACATGAATACGAAAAACAATTTAAAATAGCTGTAAGTTATCTTTACTGATCATGTCATTAGAGTAAGTAATGTGTCATATCCCACACTCATCACACTGTACTGTGATTTGGGAATTATTCACATGTTAAGCGGATGCACAGAATGGTAACGAATTCTTCGTCTTCTTTTTCATCTGTAAAGACGGTCAGTGACATCCATTAGTTTCGGAGTCAAAGACATCTGTAAATGAAGCATAATAGCCATAGAGGACAGATTGGGATGTGATAAGTGATGCAAGGTCTTCAAAACTTCAGCAGGTGGCCTCAGTGCCTTACATAAATGACAAGTTCAAAGTCTATGTTTTAAAATGTCGAATGAGTAGTGACTGGATTGGAAACAGTGTGTGAAAACTAGTGTGCATTAGCATACTAATCAGCAAAGTCAATTTTTTTGGTACTCAGCCCCTTATTTCAACATACTATCAATCACCAGCAATGAAGTCCAGAAGTCACTAATCTCATTTGCAGTTGGTAACGTAAATGTGCCAATGAAGCCGGATTTACAATATGACGTTAGCGCGACGTTGTGTGGGCGATTTGACCTTTTGACGCAACGTTTACATTGGAATAGACTTGGATTCAATTCCAGCGTCAACGTAACGTTCTGTGAGCGTCATATTATAAATCCGGCTTGACTGCGTTGTTAAAGCTAAGATGCACGAAATATCAATATAGACTTATTGACTGGAAAGAGACTGGTCTATGCAGACTCTTTGAAACTACAATCTTTGGAAGCAATTCTTCGTAGCTCAGCTAAAGTGTTACACTTGGAGATTTCATTTTTAACAGCTTCCCGTAATTCAGCCCATACTAGCCCCACACATTTTAATCTGAGATTAATGACCAACATTATTGTTTCTACCAAATTTCTTCCAGCTATGGTATAGTGCTGTTCAGTACGAACACGGATAGTCTAAATCCAGCTTCATGTGAAGGTGTATCAGTAAAAGCGGAACCAAGATGAATGTAAAACAGTTATCAGGCCCGCCATCAGAGTAGACGAATAAGATAGGTTTGAAAGAGATTGATAAATCGAAACCCGACATCAGGTGATATAGCTCACATATATGACGTAACAAAGATGATGCTTCAATTATAGTGTCCTTTAATCCAACATAAACATGGCCTACACAAAAAGAATGGAATTAATTAATTACATGTATTATTAACCCAAGCATCTAAGCAAGACTTAATTAATAATTATTTGACAATAGACTGAGATCTAAATCAGACATGTTAGATATTTTTGTCAATTGCCATTTTATTTAGACTACACCCCTGAATAATTGCATCCCAAAACAATGCAGTAATAATGCCTATCTTGACAAGTCACAAGTGTCTTATAACAAGTGTATTTATTTGTATAATGAAAAATTAAATAAAATGTAGAGCCTGACAGACTGTACAAATTGACTAACTTAAAAAAAAACTTTCGTCGTAGTAGACCCTCTGAGAAAGGGACATTACTTAGCACACAACATTAAAGCTTGTGCATCCAGCCACATACAGTTCCTACATTAGGATGTATCGAGAAAATGGCACTGCCATTCCCGTTGTGGTGTATTACATGTAGACGTATATAGATGTATATGTATGCACCATGTACAGCACATAATGAAATGTATATATGCCGGCAGCTTTCTAGCACAATTCATATGTACATACATTGTACATGATGTATCATATTATTGTGTACATATACATGTACAGTGTGTGTCATTAAAAAGTGTATGCACCACACCAAAATTACTGAGTACATGTACAGTAATTATGGAGTACCTTATTCAGCTGCTACGTACATGCTTAACAATACAGAGCGCTGTTACATGTTTACAGTACTTTGACAGTACTTTATAAGGTAATTACAGTTCATACACTTTTAATGACCCAAACAGTAATACAGTGACCTGGAGCTACTTAAGGAATAAAGCTACTTTTCTTAGAAATTACACAAACAAAAATAACTCAAGTATATAGGTAGTAGGGGTTAGAATAATCGGTATGGGCATACAGTAGCCCTCAAAAAAAAGTTGACGTTGCGTTTTCGTTGCGTTTTCGTTTCATACTACGAAACCACCGTACTACAATTATACCATAGTGTTATTTTTTTACTATGCTATATACAGCTGTCATAATTCTTTATCATTTAGCTATAGTATTGATAAACAAACAGTATAACACTAAGTTATGACAGCTGAGTGATAAAACTGTAATGAAAAACAACTTTAGGATGACCATTTCATTGCACGCAACGAATACAAAACGAATACGCGACGTCAACTTTTTTTTGAGGGCTACTGTATGTGTGTATGCCTGTGTGTTACCACATACATGTATTCTATATTAATATTTGGCAGTAAAATTCACCCAAAACTGACGAACAAAAAAAAATCAAAAATGTAGAAAAAAATAAACTCAAACTATTTAGGCATATACATGTACAGTACTACAGTGGAACCTTCGTAATCAGGACGCTCTGAAATAGGGACACCTCTGTAATGAGGTCACTGTTTGAGGTCCCAATCGTACACTTTTCTGTATTAAAATACCTTTGAAATGAGGACACCTCTGCAATGACGACACCTTTTGTTGGCCCAATCGTGGGAATGATTTCGGACTAAATATTCACACATGTACATATACATGTACCAATACATAAAAGAAGTGAGATTACAGTATGCATAAAAAAGTGGGCGCACTGCACAGTAATTACTGAGTACAGTACAGTAATTACTGAGCAATGACAATGTTTTATTCAGCTGCTACATTCTTAATAATACAGCAGCTGTTAAATGTTACAGTACTTTCATAGTAATTTTGACAGTACTTTGTAAAAGGAATTATGGTGCAGTGCGCCCATTTTTTTTTTGATGCATACTGTAAGTTTAGCGGTCAGTACACTGTACATGTAGATGTACACTTGGTATAAATAAGCTTAGCCAGCAAAAATGTCAAATACAACTGTAGTATAGTAGTTTTCGCACACAATGAGTATATACAGTGGAACCTCTTAATAATGAAACTTTTGGGACCAATAATTCACTTCATAAAGCCCAGGATACACGATGCAACTTTTTTGTTGCATGGGCCATGAATATCATTAAAATCCAATGAATAAAATTAAAATCTAATGAATATCATTAAAATCTATTGTTCTTTGAAAATTTACAAGTTGCATGCAACAAAAGTTGCATCGTGTATCCTGGCCTTTACTTGTAGGTTTTCTTTAAGGAGAAGTTGCTTGAACATTATTTGACTGGAAAGGGACCTCAAAATCTTTTCATTATACAGAGGTTTTCATTATCGGAGGTTTCACTGTAATGTTTGCAATGTACATGTAGTATGCTAACTGTGTATGCATGCGAAACCATACCTACAATATGCAACAGCATAAGGAACATCTATGTGATTTAACATCTCCATTGACGTTGCTGGACCATGAACTTTAAACAAAAACGTCCAGTATAGTGGATTGAAGACATCATCGATTGGGTTTTAGACCAAAACTGTACACAGCACCATTCCACAGAAGGAATTGGTATTTTCAGGACACCGAGCACCTACTTGTCAAACAAAATCTCTATGGATGTACATGTAGCTCTGGCCAAGTGAGTAACTATTCCATACCTCCTATTGTCAACACTAGGGCTGCTCAATAAGTCAATATATTGCTGTATTGATATTGGTATATCTAATTCAATACCTGTTATTGATGTAATTATGTTCATCAATAGTTATTGAGTTTTCAATATTTATTGAGTTTTCAGTATTTATTGAGTTTTCAATATTTATTGAGCTGCGTGGTCCAATGTTTTATGTGTACATGTATGTGGATACACAGACTTTCAACATTAAATCAATATTGCTAAAACTAAGGAGTGTCATTGCTTAAATAAATTTATTGTTGAATATTTGGTTCTCATATTTTTTTCAATGACGTTTGGAAGTCATAATCATGAACTTGATAATCAAATCATTATCGACATATTGCCAATAATGGAAGACAGTAGTTATTGAGATGAAATTTTTTGATATCGACCAGCCCTAGTCAACACCTTCATCAACTTACTCTAACAGGAACTTTTTACACTCCGTCCAAAAAACATTAAACTTAGTCTCCTGGCCTGAATTTGAAAAATGCAAATCTTGATGAACGTCTGTATCTTCCATATCAATAAATTCTTTCACTCGAGCATCGACCTGCCTCTGATGAGCTGTCTCTGAAGAGGATTAATCGCCTGTAACACCAATAAAAAATCATATTGTATTTACATAATGCAGTAATTTAACTTCACAATAGTAAACCTGTCAGATCTCTATAAAAGTACCACAACAGTAACACTAGGAGGAAGATATTTTTCCAAACTTCTTAAACATGGAAGCCCTTATTGCTTGACTGTGGCATGTGGGAACGAATTGCTTGATGATCTCTCTGTGCCTGACTTTGTTGAAAGAATTCAGCTATGTCCTGGCGATCTGGTACTTCCCAAAGAAAATGAATGGATACTTCCCAAAGAAAATGAATGTTACCATCAAAACCTCTGTATAATAAAAAGATTTTGAGGTCCCTTTCCAATCTAATAATGTTTAAGCAACCTTTCTTTAAAGAAGACCTCCGAGAAATGAAGTGAATTATTGGTTCGAGAAGTTTCATTATTCAGAGGTTCCACTATACTAGTAGAATACAGGAACAAAGCTAATCCTACAGACTTCAAGAAACGAACCGATTGTGCACCGATTACACTACGATTACACTACTGTAGTATAATGGCCAGGTTCAATACAGTGTTATATCCAGCTGTCATAATTCTTTGTTGCAGCTATACTAAATTGATAGATAACTATTGCGACAAAGAATTATGACAGCTGGATGTAACACTTTACTGAAAGTGGCCATCATAATACGCTAGTGCAATTATGGTACGATTGTTGTATGCTACGATCGTTTCGTTTCGTCTGACGTAAAGTTTTTTTTGTTCCCTACTGTATATCAAAGCTTTTTACAGGCTCATAAGGAACGTAGTCTACTAGTGGTACTGGTGAGTACTCTGGTGACTCACTAATAATTATGATCATTTACTGGAATCAACAATTCAGCTACTTTACCATCATGTGCAGAAGCAATATACCCGAGTCATATATTTTCCCCCTAGGTCACGAATTGGAGTAGGAGAACAGTGGTTTACTTTAGTTCTTTTATTTTTCCTTGCCAAGTAATCAACATAAGCTGCAATACTCTCACACAATTGCGCAAAGGACGGTTTTAATTCACTCTAACAGGGCCTATCCCAGTAACTGTGCTGCAAAATGCGGCATGTATCTTGCTATTTAGCTGGTCTAAGGAAATATTTGTAGTCCTCCTATTATAATGCTTTGACAAGTGAGGTGTGTTGTAACCTGAAAAGGATCAAAATTGGCAAAACAGAAATAGCTCTTTTGGCTAGTATTGCAAACGGTTTTTACAAGTTCCTTTCCTGAGGGAATGACCTCATCTGCATCAAGTAGGGCATCATGACTTCTGAAAAAGCTAATCAAGTTGTACATGTATATAAAAGGTCTTTTTTGTTCTGCACTTTTAAAGGTGTAAAAACTTCATATTTGGTTGTTTTACACCTACAGTAGTGGACAAAAAAAAGTTAACATTTCGTTTTTAAAAACGACCGTTTTTACGATGGAACGAAGATTGAACGGTGGTCCCCCTCTTTAGTATAGTTTATTCAGCTGTCTTAATTCTCTCTTACAACTATACTATATTGAAGAATAAAAGTTGCAACAGAGAATTATGACAGCTGAATACACTATAATAAAAGGGGGGACCACCGTTCAATTTTCGTTCCATCGTAAAAACGGTCTTTTTTAAAAACGAAACGTTAACTTTTTTTTGGCCACTACTGTAAGCTGCCACAACCGTCAGCACTATGACTTGCAGGAACAGAAATCTGATCAAATTCATTAAATTCGATGACGTACTTTAAAAATTCACTGAGTTTTATATTGAAACCATCTACAAACTAGTATCCACTGAATCTAATGATTATTACAGGGACCAACGAAAGCTGTAAGTGGTTCACACGACTAAGAGCATTTCGACGTAATGGTATCTGTAAAAAAAGTCAGCAAAGGAATAAGACTCTTCAACAATTTTAACAATTGTCCACGGAAAAATTTAGCGTTTATCTTGTTCCAAAAAAGAACTAGTATTGCCAACTGCCATTGAAATGAAGAGCTGTATGAAAATAGAAAAGCGTAATAATAATAAATTATATACGTATAATAGTACTGAAGTATATAACAAGCCACCTTATTGTACTGTTAATAGGTGTAAAAATGAAAACTAGCTAAATTACTACACATGCAGTACTCAGTGAAACCTCCTAATAATGAACTCATGGAACCAATACTTACTTGTACATTGTACTTCATTATGTCACTCAAAATCCTTTATGTTATCAGTACAGAGGTTATTAAAAAAACTAGCTTGTTTTCATTATTAGGGGTTCCTATGTACATATATATAGCAATTAATCTATCACATTGGAAATTATGTGCTGGTATGCATGGGAAATTAAAAAACACTGAGGCCTGGCAGATCATCTGCATGCAGTACTAAATTACGTAAAGCAAGAATGTTTGAATGAATGACAAAGCGAGAACTAAAGTGAGTTGCAATTAATGCGAATATCATGTAAATTTTTTAAGTTTTTCATGTCATTTATAACTTGACTGCGTCTGACGTGGCACTGAAAATGAAACTGCTGGATGCTTTGATGTTCTAGTGGCAAATTTATAATACCAGAGTCCTTTCCAACCAGGGAAAAAGCGTCTGAAACAAAAAAAGGCTAAGCTGAAGCTCTGAAACATGAGAATTTTTCAATTATCCGGTTGTAAACGCTATCAGTGAACACTGAAGCAAAGCATCAACCCATGGTTCTCAATCTTCTTTTGGAAGCTAGCGTAGTGATAATCGGGCAGCTTGATGGTACAAAAAGTTGCCCATAGGACGAGCCATGTATACATGTAGGATTATATTGCCCCGCTTAACTATAATTCCACATCATGGCAAGGTTTTATATATACATGTAATTATAATAATTACTAATCACAATCAAAAAGAAAACCGTATGCATTGCTTGCTAACTATACTGGAATTGGAATGCATGTAATGTGCATGTAACATGCCTGTTTGAGTATGGGATTTGGGACGTTTGACTTGTATGCTTGCATGTTAGTCATGTAATATGCATGTGACATGCTGGAATTTTGCATGTTTCCGATATATGTAGCATGTAAAACAATACAATGACATGCATGTTTTTGTTGATATGCATGTACATGTAAGACACCAACTTCCGCACATGTTAGCCGAAACACGCATGTCACCATTGTTTTATGCTTGTTACATGCAACATGCATTGCAAACAAGCAATATTCCACCAGTTCACATGCATATTAGAAGTGCATACCATGCAAATATGCATGTCAAATGTCCCAAATCCCGTACAGTACTATGCATGTTACATCACTCCATATCCACTAGGGAAGGCAGATGGTAAATTTAGCCTCAATCATTTTAAACTTTTCATTATTTTCTACCTGAATATAAAATTTATATGCATAAAATATGTTGTATAAGAAGAAAAGCTACAATGGATACCTTGAAAACCAACTAAATGTAATGAATAACGACTGGAGAGCCAGAATGCAGCAAATTCAAAAAAAACTATAATTATATTCAATAATGAAGTGGCTCCATGTTACGCGAGGGCAGGTAATGGAACCCAATTAATTTAATTAAAGTGGCCTTATTTGAACGTAAGGAAAAAAAAGTAAGGACTACATTATTTTGTGTATTATTTGTGGATGTAGGGAATTGTTTGATAGCGGTAATTTCATCTTTGGAAATCCAGTGGATTTTGCATGGAATAAACTGTCGTGTGAGTCATTCATCTTTTTAATCTGTTTATTTCTGGTTCTTGTGTCATGATTCAAATAATTTTGCTCTGTAGCTATGGTAAAGATTTCTAATTCTGGCAGGAAGAGCATGACTAGTTTTTGTGTATATGGCACCCTTTTCACATGTACATGTAAGTGTGAGTGAGTGCATGTGTTTTGCTTAACAGTATACAACTGGCTTAAACCTTGTACAAGGACATGAGCTACATGTATATAAGTACATGTACGTGTATGTTCCTTGCTAATGGCACTCATACATTTAAAACCGACAAACTACTTTGCACAAAACACCATATAGTGCCAAATTTTTGTTAAGTTAAAATTTCCTGAATTGACGGATTATTGTTAAAAAAGTAATTACTGTGGGTGAAATATTTGTTATTTATGCAGCTGTGCATCCTTTTTATACAGTGCATTTGTGTTTAATTTTCATGATCATGAAAAATCACAAAAATTTTTCCCCTTCAAAGTTTTGGCGCTCTGTACAGTATGCAGCCATAGTAATCAAAGTAGTGACTGAAAGAAATCAATTTACATTAACATCTCAAAATGAAAAAAGGAAAGTGTAATCCATCAAGCATCAATCAGGGTAGTGAAGCCATTAACTATACTTAAAGCACTGTGACGTGCGTCTTTTGATATTGCCGTAAAAGTTTTAGCTCTAAACTGCAATCAAGATATGAACTTATGAAGTTTAACACCGTTTTAGCTATAAGCTAACCGTCGAACACCAACCGTCGAACACCTTCAACAAAACTTCATGGGCTTTTGCTAGCTAGCTGCACTACTGATATATGAAGCACGGCAGTTACTGGACCTTTTTGTTCCAGACATGTAAAGGGAACTTTTTTTATTACAACACGAATACATTTAAGTACTAACATGCTAACTAACTAAAATAGGTTCAGCTAGAGTTGAGGATTTGCTCATTAGTTAATCTTTGGTTATTGTTGTATAATAACTACCATTCGTAATGTACATGTGTCAAGTATGAAAATGCATGGGTGACTTATAACCATAATTAACCCTTTAGCAACCGTAATTAACCCTTTAACAACCAGAGACATACATGTATTTGCATCATACTCTCCACCCACAACATTTTAGTCCATAACTAAGCGGAAAAAAGCATGTAAAGTGCTGCCTTTTTGCATTTGCAAAAAGTGAAAGTTTGGGTAGCAGTCTGAGACGCAATCTGAGCACCTAAGGAGCCATGGTTAATATTCTGAATTGTTAGGCAAAGCATTAAGTGTGGCTAGTGTGGGGGTGGGGTCGCAAAATGTTTGGTGGTTATACACCGATCACAAAAGAGCACATTTTGTCACCGATTGAAATTACGGGACACGCTAACAATAAAACGTGAATTTGGTTGCAGTCAGTCTCACCATGCAGTCGACTCTAACATTACAGAAGTGCTGAGGTAGCAAGAGTTTACAGGCCAAAGATTAATTTGGTTACTAAAGGATTAATCAATCTGATAAATATCTAATGAGCGAATCCTCATTTCAATGTGAACAGACATTAGCAGTACTTTTAACATATCCCTTATTGCTTTGCCCTCACTCAAAATGATATGATCATCTCTTTATTACCACAATTCCAGTTATGAAATATCAGCTATTTTTATGCATCTTTATTATATGTGCTTTCTAATACCCCTTGCCATGGCATAAAATCTTGTTATTCTGGTTTACTGGAAGCCAAGGTCATTAATTGTTTTTTTTTTATAATATTCGTACATGAACATTAGTGGACTAAAAAAAGTTAATGTTTCGCTTTTAAAAACGACCGTTTTTATGCTGGAACAAAGATTGAACGGTGGTCCCCCTTTTTAGTATAGTATATTCAGCTGTCATAATTCGTTGTTGCAACTTTTATTCTTCATTATAGTATAGCTGCAACAGACAATTATGACAGCTGGATATACTAGGGGACAACTGGTCAATCTTTCAATCTTCGTTCCACCCTTAAAACAGCCGGTTTTAAAAACGAAACGTTAACCTTTTTTTTTTGGCCACTAATGTATGTGATTGCTGACAATTACTACAATCTTATTTGTGAGCTAGAGAGAACACATGTACAGTATAGGGCTTAAAAAACGCTAAGTAAAGTAGAGTAGGTGCTGAGTAGAGGCAAGTAGTTAGCACCATAC
>JAYJLX010052497.1:0-11160 GCA_036873525.1 Chalinula nematifera | reverse complement strand
AGCGATTTGCGGGTGGATGTGTTGATGCCGAAGATTTATTCTGTGACTAAGTTGCCGCGGCTGCGGAGTTTGCCCGTTACTGGGGACGGAGATTACGCGGCGCGAACATGGCGAGACGTGGGTGGGGTATTATCCCTATCTGTTGCCGTGGTCGCGCCCGCGCAACTGGCGGCGTTTTGGCGAGAAGTTGTTTAACGATTATGTGCGGCGGCATGGCATGCCCGATGCGATATGGTGCGCGGGCGTTTTGTGGAGCGCGTTTTTGGCCAATCATTTGCACCGCAAGTTTGGCATCCCGTATTTTATTGTGGAGCATAAGAACGGGCAGATTCTTGATGGCGGCACAAAAAAGACGCGGCGCATTAAGGGCGATATTATTCGCTTGTTTCAGGAGGCGGCTTTTGGCGCGGGGAACTCGCGCCAGACGGCGGCGCGCATGCAGAAGTTTCTTGGCGAGGGCGCGGGCGAGATTCGCGTTTTGCCTAATGTGATGAGCGAGGAGTTTGAAAACCTGCGCTTGAGCGAGGGGGTGGGCGGGGATGCGCCGTTTGTGTTTCACACTACCGGGCGGCTGATTGACCGCAAGAATCATGCCGCGATTATTGCCGCCTTTGCCGAATTTTGCAAGACGGCGCCTGATGCCGTGCTGAATATCGCGGGGGCGGGGCCGAATCGCGACAAGATTGTGCGGCAGATCTCGGATTTGGGGTTGGATGGGCGCGTCAATCTGATAGGGTATCTTGCGCGCGCGGAGGTGGCGGCGCAGTTGCAGAAGTCGTCCGCGTTTATTACCGCCAGCCATGCGGAGACGTTCAATAATTCGCTGATTGAGGCGCTGGCTTGCGGCGTTCCGTGCATTTCCACCGGCGCGGGCGTGACGGAGGAGGCGATTGACGAGGGCAATGGGGTTGTTGTCGCTTCTGCCGCCGCTGCTGATATTTTGGCGGGGATGCGGGCGGTTTATGCGCGGCGCGAGAGTTATGACCGGCAAGCGATACGCGCGCAGTGCCTGCGGCGGTATACGGGGGCGGCGCTGGCGGGTGAAATAAAGCGGCTGCTTCAGTTGACAGGGGGCGGTTGCAGTTAGCAGGAAAGTTTGCGCCGCTGGCGAGGGGTGGCGGTGCGCGAGGCGCGTTTGCTTCGGCGGGGGCGTTGGCGGGGTGGACGAGAATCGGGACGCGTTTGCTTCGGCGGGGGTGCGGCTTGCCTATTTTACGGGCGGGCGGTAGAAGAAGTGCGGGGTGAGGAGGCCGGCGGATAGGCCCGCGAGTTGATAGGATTTTTCCTGTACTTTTTTGCTGCTTTTGGCGGGAGAGAAGGGAATTCTGGGAATGAGGAAGAGGATTTGCAGGGCGATGGGGGCGGCGCGGCGCAGGGCATACCAGACGGCGCGGGGCATTGCGGATGTGTACGTGGCGCTGGCGGCGGAAGGCGGCACGTCAAGTCATATAAAATGGCCATTAATTCTGGCACGACGGCAACTTTGTCACATAAAATAATATCGTATTTCAATGTGATAATAGTTTTTCCATGTTTTCAGATGCACGTGCAAGGCTCAAATATGCAGATTTGTCAAAACATCTGGGTTCTTCCCTTTGCCACGCCCCCTTGACAATTTTGTATCAAGTGTGTATAATGCAAGTTTTGGTAGCGGTGTCACACCGATTGCCTTTTACCATACCGTTCCCAACATACGAGAAAAACAATGGAAATTTCTGAAATTACAGAAGAACTGAAAAAAATGCGACATGAAGTGAAAGAACTTCATCCGCATTTTAAGGTTTTTCTCCCCAGAATCGATGGGGTGGGTGCCTGCGAGTACACCCACGGCTCCAACGAGAAAGGGGCGGATTTTGTTCTGGAGCACACTCCCATGGGGGTTGACACTTCTGTGGACCACGTGGGCGTTATCATCAAAAATGGTACGCTGAAAGACCAAAGTGGCAAAGGGATGCTGGACGACGTCCTGCGCCAGATTGGGCAATTGCAGAAGATGGAACGTCCTTTTAATGGGCGTACTGTCCAATTGAATATGGCGTGGGTTTTCGTCAATGGCAACATCACGAATAATGCACGTGAACGCATCGCATCCGAAGGACTGATGGGCGTCCGGTTCTACGATCAAGATGCTACGGCACGTCTAATGCATCGCTATGGATATGAGCCTCTTGGCAGCGTTTTGGTTCATGTCATGAGTGTGTTGCATGAGCAAAAATTGCTTGCCGAAGCAATTATCTCTAGCAATGCATCTCCTTACGCGCTAGGCAGTAAATTCGCGATTGAGCGATTGCTGTATAAGCAACATGAAAACCTCTATCTTAATAGACGGGCACGGCGAAAATTGCGCATCAAGCGCAAAGAAAAGCTCCCGCCGCGGAAAGTGGTGGACGGGCATAGCTCTGTCGTTCTTGTGGGAGAACCTAGTAGCGGAAAAACGCATATACTGGCTAGCGTACTGAAGTTCTATGCCGATTCATCGGTATACCGCAAAACGCGACTGGTGCCAGTATACACTACGGCACCAGAATTGATGAAAAATCATGATGGAGATCTGGATATTTTTCTGAGTAAGTTCAAGAAAGATCATGACCTGTCCGAAAAAGACAGCGTCTTTCTGCTGATGATCGATGATATTGACCAGTGTGACGGTAGTCTGTCCGACAGAGTGGACAGAATCAATCAGTGGTACAAGAAAAAACCACGCGGGATTGAGAAGATAATATTCGCGACTCGCGATAACCCAATTAACTTAGCCAGTGGAATTTCCACATTCGGCATCGCCGAACTGAGCATGACGAATGTCATGCAAGTCATTGAGTCCAATCTGCAAAAAATAGATTCAACTGCTAGAATTCTAGATGATCTTGCAAAATCTGATCTGTACAGATCTCTGCCTCAGAATCCACTCGCAATATCTTTTCTCATCCGACTACTAAACGAATCGGAAGGCAATGAAGATCTACCTGCGAATTTGCCGGAATTGTTCTCCAGATATTCTGAACATTCACTTGGACGATGGGATAAATCTTCCGCGGAAACTCAAAAACAGAGAAAGTACACCGCGGCTGATGCGATTCTCTCGAATATTGCAAATTATATGATAGAGAATAAACTTATCTTCATCAATGAAGATGAAGCCAAGGCCTTCTTTACGGAATATCTGTCTGAACGGCGGCTGGATATAGATCCGTGCGCGCTATACAGCGAGATCGTGCATCGTTCCGCAGATTTACTGCATGCGCATGATCGTATATTCAAATTTCGTCATCGTTCGGTGTGCGAATTTTTCAATGCACGAAGCAGACAATTCAACTTCGAGAATATCAAAAATCTCGGAGAAAATGCTTTTCATCCGCAGTGGATGAACAGTGTGTATTTTTTTGCGGGCATAGAAAAAGAGTGCCCCGAATTAATCGAGTGGCTGTCTAGCATTAGTCCGACATCCGATGGTGGCAAGGTGTCAAAATTTCTTAATATGTCCAATATTATGTTGGCTGGCTTCGCTACGCGTTACAACTCTGTTGAAGAAGGACTGTACTCTGCTTTTGTTGACATGTTCAGTTATATTGATCAAGTAATCAAGAAAGAAGCAGATAATTCTGGATTGTACAGATTGTCTGTTATGGATGTTCTATGGCTGTTTCGGTTCATCACCGAACATCACTACGGACGAAAGTATTTTTCTGATGCTATTGGGTACTGCATGGTCAGAATTGAAAATTCTGATCTTTCCGATGACGTTAAGTCGATTGCCTTGTTTATGCTCAACATCGCTCACAGAGGCGCGGGTGGAGATGATATATTTTCTGGAATGATCAATAACCGGAAAGTGAATATCCCGACCACAATTCAGCTCGCAATTGATCATGAAACCGAATACGAGGAGAAAATTAGCACAGAATTAAAGGCGTATAAACGTCATTTGAGAAAAACGATCGCTAAAAATCCGAATATTGGGGGGCTTTATGATCAGCCTATCATGAAATTCCTCAATAAATAGACCGTATTTGTGGTTTTACGCGCTAGATTCCCGCAAACGCCCACGGGCGATGGGGCGGCGCGCGCTTTTGCTTTGACCGTGGCGCGCGCGAGTATGATTGGTTGGTGGTGCATGACGACATGCAAAACACCAAAAAAGGCAGGGTTGACCGCGAAATTCTTGCCTGCTCGCCCGACAAGACCATTCTGGTCACTTATGAGCCGTCTGCGGTGAAAATTCACGGGACGGATTTTTGCGGGCAGTTTTCGCATGTGTTGACTTGTCATGAGCCGTGGGCGCTGCGGCATGCGGGGCGGGTGGATATGCAGCCGCTGTCGCCTTGGTGGTATGGTGTGCATTTGCCTGGGGCGCGGCGCATGACGTATGACATGCTGGCGGCGATGGCGCCGTGGGAGAAGACGCGCGATTTGGTGGTGACGTGTTCCGACAAGCAGCAGACGCATACGCTGCATAGCAAGCGCTTTGCTTTTACACGGGAGTTGGCGGGGCGGTTGCCGCAGATGGCGTGGTTTGGGCATGGGGTGCGGGGCTTTGGCGACAAGTCCGAGGTGTTGCATGAGTATAAGTATCATATTGTGGTTGAGAATCATGTTTGCCCGCATTATTGGACGGAGAAGTTGGCGGATGCTTTTTTGGGATATTGTCTGCCGTTTTATTATGGCTGCCCGAATGCGGCGGCCTATTTTCCCGCCGACAGTTTTGTGGCGATTGACATTAACGATGTGGAGAAGTCCGCCCGCATTATTGCGGATGCCATTGCCAATGACGAGTATTCTCGGCGGTTGCCTTCGGTTTGCGAGGCGCGGGGGCGGTTGCTGGACGAGCATAATTTCTTTCCAGTAATTGCGCGGTTTATTGCGGGGCGGGAGGGGGCGGCGGCGCGGGCGGCGGATGGGCGGACGATTTATAGTCGGCGGGCGTTGCAGATGATGTCGCCTTTGGTTGCGGGGCGGTATTTTGTGGAGAAGTGGCGGGCGCGGCGGCGTTTTTTGAGGGTGTATGGATAGGAGAAGTGCGGCTGGAGTGGGTTTTGTAGGGGGAATTTGGCTGGAAAATTTGGTTTTTTTTGGCTAATTAAACTTGCAAATTAAAGAAAAAATGGTAGAATGTAGGTTTTCTGCTGCTTGTGGCGGCTTTGTATTTCTTAAACAAGGAGAATAACAAATGATTTCTGAGAAATATCGGTTGAAAGTGAACAGTCTTTTCATCCTCGGGGCAGGTGCGTCGGTTGGCGCAACGATGGAGAGTCCGCTTGTCAATCAGGCGCCCTCCGACATACGGTTTCTGAATCAGATATGGAGCTACTGGATCAGAACGGGGCGTTTACTGGTGAACTGAAAAGCGTCAAAGACGCGGTCGGCGGCGCTTTTTGGAAAGAGAAAACCGTGTGGGACTATGGTTTGGAGCGCGCCATCGTGCGTTTTTTGGCGAGCGCTGAATTTCGTAGCCGCATTGACACGCCTTCTAATCGCGCGACGAAGCAGCCGTCGCAAGGCGAATTTTTGCAGAATATTTCGCACTTGACCTGCAAAATTCTGGAGAATGTGAAAGAAGATGGCAATCGTCTGTATAGCGCGATTGCACAAAAATTCTTCTTCAGGAGCGCTGGCAAGCGCAATGGTTCTAATCGGATTATCACATTTAACTATGATAATCTGATGGATGGACATTTGCTGTCTAGCAATTCCATCTGCGGGATAGACGAGGGCAAGCTGTACTTTGACTGCGGGCACAAGCATCCCGTCATCGTGAAATTGCACGGCTCCATCAATTGGTGGTGTCCTTCTTCGGATGTTAAAAGCATCTTGGAGGGGACATTCAACGGCCATATTGCGCCTAAATGTCAGCATGCTAATGGCATGGAAGCACTTATCATTCCGCCGTTGCCCAACAAGCCGGTGACATCTGTCCCGTTTTTTCTTGCTCTGTGGACGAAGGCGTTCGAGTACCTGAGCGAGGCAAAGCATATTGTCATTTGCGGTTATTCGTTGCCCGAAACCGATGAATTGGCCGAGACCATGTATTACAAGTTTCGAAACAATAAAGTGGAGACGGTCACACTTATTGACCCCAGCCCTCAAGTGCGGGATAAGTGGATTTCTCTATTTCGGCACAAAGACAAAATCAACCCGAGGGTGAAGATTATTGTCTACCGCGCTTTTCTAGAAGGTTCAAGATAAGGAAAAAGTGTTATAATATGGCTATCCTATTGAAAAGCGATGACAAATCCATACATGAAATGTTCCAAACTTTCCAAGGGGAAGTTTCGGCGAATTCTGCATTGCTTTTGCCTTGACATAGAGGCGAGCAAGACGGCTGCAGTGGCAGATGTGAGCCGCGTCACGGTGAATGCGCTTTATCTGCTCTTTCGTATTCGCATAGCGGAGATTTGCGAGCAGACGGTGGCGCAATTGCCTCGCGGCGTGGTGTGCGAGTTGGACGAGAGTTACTTCGGCCCGCGCCGTCAACATGGCAAGCGCGGACGGGGCGCGGATGGCAAAACCGCCGTATTCGGCATTCTGGCGCGCGGCGGCTGCGTGTACACGCGCATCGTCCCCAACTGCTCTTCGGCGGTTATATTGCCGATAATACGGCGGTTTGTGCCGCTGGAATCCGTCATTAATACCGATGGGTTCGGCGCCTACGACAGATTAGTCATGATGGGCTACAAGCGCCATCAGCGTGTCAAACACAGCGCCGGAGAGTTTGCCAAACCCGGCGGCAATCACATCAACGGCATAGAGAACTTCTGGGGCATCTGCAAAACCCGTCTTTCCCGCTTTCGCGGTCTGCGCCCTGACATGTTTTACTATCACCTCAAAGAATGCGAATTCCGCTACAACATGAGACACGCCGACATCTACCGATCCCTCCTCAAAAACTTCAAGGAAAACCCACTATCCAATACCCGTTAAACCAATTTTCCTTATCTTGAACCTTCTAGAATACGTGCAGACAGAGCTCAGATAGCCGGACCTGTCTTTGTTGCGTGTTCCGATGTTTGCCGCGGCTGGCGGATGGCGCGGTGGTGGCGGAATTGCGGCGGCACTGGCGGCTGGAGGGGCGGCGCGTTTTTACCTTGCCGGGGAGGGTGTCTGCGGGGAAAGGGCATGCGCTGTTTTTGCGGGCTTTTGCGCGTTTTTTGGCGCTGCGGCGGGCAGATGACAGACCGCCCGCGGCGCTGATTGTGGGCGATGACGAGTCGGGGCGATGCCGCGAGTTGCGGCGGCTGGCGGGCGAGTTGGGCATTGCCGATAGCGTGGTTTTTGGCGGCGTGTGCAGGCAGATGCGCGAGGCCTATGCCGTCAGTGATGTTGTGGTGTCTGCCTCCATAAAACCCGAAGCGTTTGGGCGGACTGTGGCGGAGGCGCTGGCAATGGATGTGCCTGTGATTGCGCCCGCGCATGGCGGTGCGCTGGATATCGTGACGAACGGACAGAACGGCGCGCTGTTTGATCCTGGTTGTGTGCGGGCGCTGGCGGAGGCGATGCGGGAGAGTGATCAATTGCCGCGGCAGGGATTGAAGGAATCTGTCGCGCATTTGTCGCTTGTTAATATGGCGAGCAAAACCATCGCGCTTTATCGTCAGGCGCTGGACGGGAGTTTGGCCTGAGATGGCTGGCGAGGGCGGGCTATAATAACTCGTTAATGCGGGCGTTCCATAGGTCGCCCTGCGCTTTTTTGCGGCAATTGTCGGCAAATTTGGCGCGGGCGGGGGTGTGCGCGAGTTGCTGAATGGCGGCGGCGACCGCGCTCGCATCGTCGCCATCGCACACGATGCCTGTTTTGCCATGCTGCACCGCTTCGGTGGCGCCGCCTGAATTCCCCGCCACGCTGGGCAGGCCATAATACGCCGCTTCAACAAACACCAGGCCGTAGCCCTCAATGTCGTTGCCGTCCGCGCGGCAAGGCAAGACAAAAATGTCGGCGCTGGCGTATAGGGCGGCTTTTTCTTCTTCGTTTACCGCGCCTAGGAACTGCACGGAGTCGCCTAGTTGCAGGTCTTTTGCTTGCTGACGCAGGTTTGCTTCTTCGCTGCCGCTGCCTGCGATAAGGTAGCGGAGGCGAGGGTGTTGGCTACGCAGGCGCGAGACGGCATGCAGGGCGATGTCTATGCCTTTGCGGCGCGCCAAGCGGGAGACGCTGAGCAGGCGCGGGCTGGCATCTTGCCAATGGGCGGCGATGGGCGACGGGGAAGCGGCGGGCCGGGGCGGAGGCATAATGGGCGGATGCCACACTTGCACTCGCGCAGGATCAATGCCGCATTGTTCCATGCGGGCGCGAGTGGCTTGCGAGTTGGCAAGAATGCGTTCTGCCCGCGCCAGCGCGCTTTGGATGCGGCGGCGTTTGGCGGGCGCGGGCGCCAGCGGAAATTCCGTGCCATGCGCCAGCGCCGTCACGCTCACGCCCTCGGGCGGGCGAAAGAATTCCAAACTTTTCCAACTGTCGCAAAACACGCGCCAGTCGTCTTCGCGCGTGAGTGCGCGAGCGACAAGCGCTTTGTGGCGGCGCCGGAGGAATTTCAATCCGCCAAAACGTCGCAGCGCATACGCCTGCCGGGAGTCATCCGCCGCGGCGGGCGTGTCGGCAAACACGACGGTGTGTCTGTGCTGGGCGAGCGCTTGCGCCAAGCCCGACATGTAATTCTCCAACCCGCCGATAACGGGCGGAAAACACTGGGTGAGAATCAGGTTTTTGTGTGGCATGATCGCGATTATACCTGAGGCAGGCGCGAAATTCTGCCGCCTTTCTGTTGGTCTATGATGATCCTCGCCGACTCAAGACATGACCATACCGCGTTTTTTTATCTGCTTTGGCGCCGAGGTGTTCTCTGTCTGATGGGGCGCATGTTTCGCGCGCACCTTGTCTATTTCCGCCACCAGATCCAGAGTTTTGGCTAGCGAGCAGATGATGCGCTGAAAATGCTGTTGGTCGGCGTAGGTCAATACCCGCCCTTCGCGCTGGTTCAACCACCGCTGCGCGGGCGGATACGCGCCTATTTTGCACTCCCATGCTTCCTGCGGAATGTTGGCGAAACACTGATTCTCGTTAAACCAGACATCCACAACGCCTTCGGGCGTGTTTTCTTCGTCCACGCCGACATAATCCACCCGCCAATTTCCACGTCCTTCCATCTGGCAGATTTCCTTGGTCATTTGAGACACTTCGCGGTCAATTTCGCTCCCTTTCAGCAAATGCCATTGCCGCAGTTCGCCGCCAATCTGCGCCAATTCCTTGAATTCCTGCGCGTTCTGCGGATAAGGAACGCGAGGATGGCCATCCTTAATGAAAACGGCGAATTTGGTTTGATACATCTCAGAATGCAGGGATGCATAAATGTAGTTGAACAAATCATCGGGCGAGAAAGTCCCCTCCTCGCCCCTCGCCTCGGTAAAGGGCATTTCCAAAAGACGCTCCATTTCCCTGATAATCGCATCGGTGAAATTGTGCCGCCACCCTGTTCCGCCTTCTTCCGCGTCCAGAATGCCCGCGCTGTCGCGCACATACAGAGGGAAAACATGGCTAATGTCCGTCAGCAAAGTGCCGCTAACAGGCGTGTCCACCACAAATTGCTTTATCATTCCCATGTTTGCCGAACTGATTTTCTTATGCGTGACCAGCCCAACATTGTCGTCTTCGCCGATGAAATTCCGCATTATCGCCGGGCGCGGGCCCACATGAAAGCCCTCGCTCTTGCCGGTAAAATATGTCCATCGCTTGTCATAAGGCGTCAGCGCCATTTGCGTTATTTTATCTCTGTCCAGCCGCCCGTCTTTTCCGCAATTATCCAGAACATCGTCGCGCGCCTTGTCAACCGACCAGGATCTGTCCGATTTTGTCGGCTTGATGCCAAAGCGCCTTTTCGCTTGCTCTACCGGCAGCGTCATGAACGCCTTCATATCAACCTTCAATTCCTTCTCGCTAAATCGCAGGCAGAATTTGTCGTTTCCCGTCAGCATGCCGGAATTGCAGGCATCAAAGGCATCGTCTATTGAAAAGCCCATTTCATTGTAGTCGTCTTCCAAATGCCGGTCGCGCGGCGTCATGCGGAATTTAGGCGCTTGCACGCGCACTTCGGTGAATTCCAGATCCTCCAGCCGCGCGGTAGAAAGAAACTGAAACTTCTCTTCCTGCGTGCCGTATTTATCGCAATGATACACCTTCGCCAATTGGCCGGGCGCTTTATCTTGCCGATTCTGCGTCTTCACGAAAATATTGATGGCGACTCCCTCCTTGATGTTGAACACATTGTCATCCCGTCCGCCCTCTGGTGTCTTCTCAAATTTGTTTTTGTTTCCGTGCAGATCTATCACATATATCTCGTCAAACTCCGTCAGCAACTGCCACCGCATGCCGCGGAATGTCTCGTTTTCCAGATAGCCATGCGGATTGATAAACGCCACAACGCCCTTTTCATTGCCTTTCACCAACTCCTGCGCGTATCTGATGAATTTCACATAATCATTCTGCACCCATTTGATGTTGTTGTCTTTCAACCTGTTGCCATCGTGATCATTCATATAATCATTGATCAGCGTCTTTATCGGCTCCTGATTGTTTTGCGATTTCGCGTTATACGGCGGATTGCCGATAACGCACATCACGGGCGTGTCTTCTTTCACTTCTCTGGCGCCGTCCGCTTCATCCGTCAGCCACTCCGCAAAAGGCAAACTGACATCGCTCTCTCCCGTTTTGTGCAGCGCGTTAGTCAGAAAGATGTTGCAGCGAGATCCGTCGCTCCTGGGTTTATGGCCTAGCGATTTCAGATACTCGGTTAACCGCAAATGCGCCAGCGCATACGGCGCCATCATCACCTCAAATCCATGCAGACGCGGCAACAAATACGGTTCCACATAACTGTCCCACTGCGCCGCGGGAATCTTGCTGTGAATCTTACGTATCACTTCTTCCATGAACGCGCCCGTGCCAGTCGCTGGATCCAGAATCTGAACTGGCTGATAATCCGTTCTTGTCAATTTTGTCCCGCCTTTTCTTCTGCCCTTCGCCAGTTGCCGCGCATCGCCCGTCTTCACATGCGCCAGCCCATCCGCTATGCCGAATTTTTCCACCAGCAGATCGTCCAGCGCCTGCACCATGAACTGAATGACGGGTTGCGGCGTATACCACACCCCCATGTTCGCGCGCACCTGTGGATCGTA
>JAYJLX010052475.1:0-11163 GCA_036873525.1 Chalinula nematifera | reverse complement strand
TATATGTATAAAACAGTGGCATTTCCCAATACTGTTTCAAGTGGAGTGCTGATTAAGACTTCAAATCCGTATGCTCCCAAGCTACAGGGATTTGTGCAGAATCTGGAGACAACTACAACAAATGCTATATCCACAACAACAACGAGTGCCATACCAACAACCAATACTGTACTACCATCAACAAATACTGTATTGAGTTCATCGATTGGTAATTCATCTATTCCTACTGCCACCTCCCAAATACCTTTAATAACCACGAATACAGGTACACCACCATCGTCAGGTAACACATCAGCTTCAGTTTTCCTTTCTACTGTGACTCTACCTGATATTATCATATCAACACCAGCCCCACCCCCCTTGCTGTCATCTGCAGCATACCCAGCCACACCCACTACTTCTAGCTATCCACCCAATACCTCCTCTGTTGCTAATAGAGATATTCTGCCCACGCCGGAGCTGCAGCTGAACGAATGCTCACTCGGACTTAAACAAGCTAAAGTCGTAACTTTTTACCAAACGATTTCCAGTGCAGCCCTCAACATTCAACAACCATGTACATGTAATGGTTTCGTTAAAACCTGGGAGATATGCTACGAGGCGATCGACGATGACTCCAGTAATGTGTATTTAGGTATATGGCGGCCCATGCAGGGAATCCAGGATGATTTCCAGGTGGTCGGTATTGATACAATTGTGATACATAAAGCTGATTCCAGTAATATTGAAGGCGATCCAATGGTGCGTTGTTCAGCAGTGTCTGGTGATCTAAAGGGTGTGGCTGAGGGAGACTATATTGGGGTGATTAGTCCGGACGTATCTATTGCATTCACTGTAGATCAGACATTGCAGTTGAATCATGTTAAACGGGATGCAAGTGATCCAGTACCAATGATACGAGCTATTATAGGTATTCGATTATTACATGTATTTAATCATATACCTCACAGCATGATAAGTATAGATACAGTATTCATAATAAAAACTGCTCAATGCAGCAGCCTATGTACATGTATATTATATAAATCTACCCTATTCACTATATATTATCTATATCTTGTATTTAGAAGAGTCTCTGATTGTACCATCCACTGGATCATTGATGCCAACACTAGTGACTACGCCCACCAGCCCCAGTAATTCAGCCACACCCCCTCCCTCCCCTGCAAGCAGTAACTCCATTGTATATATCATCAGCGGTAGCATAGTGGGTTTGGTTATTGCTGTGTTTCTAATAGTAGCGTTGCTATGTTTGGTGATGGTCTCGAGACAGAAGTATAATAACAGACATATGGCTCAACTACTGAGGGCAGGTCGTGAAGGTATATTGAATTAATTAAATTATTAATAATAATAGTTACTTAACCGTATACAGATATGGAATATAACTTGAACTATGTACCATCTAATCCTGAGGAAAGTTAGTAATGTGTATTAATTATATTCATTGGTTACTGGTTTATTAATTATATCGTATAGTTATTATAGACAGGAAGACAAGAAGATCAGTTACATTCAAGGAAAACCCGTCTTATTCTGTGTCGACTCTAGGAGATCCTCCTATAGTATCCAGTACAGAGCATATTTATGAAAGTCTTAATACTACAATCAATTAATTGATCAAAAGTATTAATTCCTGCTTAATTAATCAACTAATAATAATTATTTATAAATTTTCAACGAAAAAAAAACAGTGTAAAAATATAAATAGTTCAATTATAATAATAATTATAGTTTAATTGTTACTATTGTCCAATATTAGTTAATTGTTTTACTTGTCAAATAAAGTTAATTCTTCCATTTGTCCAATTTGCATATTGGAGTCTTCTCTTCTTTCGAATCGTATGTTATTGTAAATATCTGAGCGTATGTGTCATTATGGAAACAACCAAACACAAAATCGTTAGCCTCCCCAGGTATTATTTCGGGCGGTACCGAACACACCACGTCATCATTAAACAGCTGTATCACACGCTCTGGATCAGAGAACAGATAAAGGGAATCAGTTGGGTATTCACATTGCTCAGTGGTACGATTCAGCATACCAGGGTTTGGATACCAGTAACTGATCGACTCACGATGACATTTCTTGCCTTCAAGTGAATGTATCAACTTATGAATATTCCCTCGTACCTCACCCTGTGTTGGCTTCATAGGAACCTCACATCCATGGCCGCAACGAAATGCTGAGATTAGCACAGAATCCAGCTGCCATATACCAGTGGTGGGATCAGGTAAATACACTATGATGATCATTGAGCGGGATCGGTTGTAGAAGAAATTACACTCAAACAATGTGTAAGTATTAGTTACATTGCAGTAACCTGCCATACCTAGGAATGAAAACGTCCTCAGAGCATTGACAGGTTTATCCCGACAAAGCGTTTTCTCACCATCCGTTCCCATAAGTAGTCCAGTGCTACGCCACATTATTGTAGCAGCATCTACAACAAAAATATTAATCTCAACCTTTTGCTTTTTTGTCGGGACTGGCAGTGTAGCTCCTTTCATCTTGGCAATGAAATCTTCATGATTTATTTTCCCACCATCCCCTTTATCTCGAGTATACATTGTGCCCAATCCTTGCCATTTACCACGGAGATTATTCGAAATGGATGTCCATACCTCGTCACGAAATGCCCCACCCTCTACTAAACCAGCCAGGGGTAATCCCCGTGACACAGGCTCCACCCCCTCCAGGGGCAACGTCCACTCGTAATCTTTGGGTAAGAGAGCAATCAGCTTTGCAGTGGAAACTATCTTATTGCCTTCGAAGAACCCATTTGGTGGTGTTTCATTCGCAAGTAGGTCCATTTCTAGAGCACGTATAAAATCCTGTGCTCTGAACGCACCGCACGATGTTAGGATTCGCTGGCCCTTTATCTGGTCACAAATAGTAGAATCTGCCATCTTGAAATGGTTGATTAAATGGAGTGAAATCTTATAGATGTCGTTGATGTGAATTAAATTTATCAATTTGAAGCCGTTCTTAAAAAAACCCGAAGACATAAATGATTTTACAGTACGCAGTCGCGACCCAGATACTCCTTTAAAGGTTTTCTCGGTATCTTCATCTGTTGCAAGACCAGATAGATGAAGGACAGTGGCTCCCTTGGACAACGCCCACTCCTCCCCCTTTACACGATCGGCTATGGAACAGGTCTTGGATAATCCTGTCAATGCAGCAGTTTCGTTAACTATGGGAAGCGGCTCGAATGCAGAGGAGGTACCATAACACAGGACCGGAGAATTGCTTGCTATGTGTCTCTCCCATAGCGACTCCAACTGTGGTATCTGTGAGCCTAATATTTCGAATGTAAATATTGTAGCTTCAACGTCTTCTTTGGGTGGCAGATTGGACCATGTGGCTTCATCAAGGAGATCGAACAGCACAGCCTTTATTCCCAGTGACGTTAGCTGGCTAAGATTCACCACACTTCGAGTAGTGGCGATGAATTTATTTGGGTCTCGAGCACATATCCTTGAGCCTGACCAACCTCCTCCTACCACTAAAATCATATTTTCACACAAGAGGGAAGGGATACACGACCGTATGTACATGTAATTATATGTATAGTAGTAAGGGAAGGGTTAATTATTGTAAAATGATCTACTCATAATTAATTATCATGAGCTCTATAATAATAAAATTTTATTTTTATATGGGCGTGTCTCGACTGGGTGGAGTGCTAGTGGGCCATAGATAAAATAGAAGAAGAGAATGTCTGACTTACATCTTCTCCGAGGTACATGGGGAAGGAGCTGGTCGCCGCTGCATTTTGCTGCGTTCGAAAACAATTTAGAAGAAGCTTTATCTCACTGCACTCCCGATCTGATAAATAAACCAGATGGAGCGGGTCGCTCGCCGCTGCAAATCGCCATTGAAAACGGTAGTCTCCGGGTGATAGGAGAAATGGTGAAGAACGGTGCTTTGATAGAGAAAGTGGAGATAAACGGGAGGAAAGGTGTGGAATTATTCGAGCATCAACACTACTTCGACCTTGGCATCGAACTGCTACCGATCATAAACGGGATGACGGATGCATTCTTGCTGAGAGCAGCTTGTCACGCTGGGTTTACTAACCGACCAGACATCATGAGCGATGTCATCAACAACAACTCCTCAGGTACAGCTGGTAGCAGCGTGTTAAACCGCCATGATTGCTTGGGGATGACCCCATTACACTACGCTGTACTGGGTAACAGTACAGAGTGTGTGGAGCTGGTATGTGCTAATACTGATAACCGTGCTATACGATATATCTCGTCCACTGATCTAGCCAGCCCATTCCACTACGCATGCTCTAAAGGTTACACTGATGTATTCCACAGCCTCCATTCACGTCTACCAGTAGCAGATGACTCTAATACAATGCTCAGTAATCAAGATGTTCGTGGGCGTACACCGTTCCATCAAGCCATTTATAACAGCCATTGGGATCTGCTGGTATCATGTACTTCGTTGCTTGGTACAGTCAACCCTTATGTTAGTGATTGCAATGGACACTCTTTGCCAGGGTTGATGTTTCTAATGCGTGTCCGTAATTCTATTCCAGCGTATGTTCAAAGCTCACTGCCTTGTCTGTCACAGGACGAATCGAACTGGTTACTCCATTTGGCAATATCTGACGCGAATCATGAACTAGTTGAACATTCCCTTCAACAGAATGCTGATCCGAACTGCTTCGATCTAATGGGTCAAACTCCGCTCATCTATGCCGCTAAATTAGGTCTAAGTGAACTATGTTCCTTACTACTCAAACAGGGAGCTGACCAATCTATCAAGGATTTCACTGGTCGTACTGCATTACACTATGCTTCAGCTAATGGCCATAGTGGCACGGTAACAACACTGTTACTACACGAAGGGGCTGATTGTCTTTCATTGTCTTGCGATGTACGCACTCCGCTTGACTTGGCATTCCTGAACGGCCATATTGAGATAGCTAATGACCTTATCAAAGCCATCGACCAGACCAAATCCTCTCGAGCATTACCGTACTGGGTTACAACACTCAACATGGCTGTCACGTGTGCTTCGAAATCAACACTCCAAAGCATGGTACAATATATGCCAAGTAGTTGGATGAAAGAGTTGTTATTCGTAAATGCAACAGGGAAACACAAGGAATCCACTCCACCACTCACAACAGCACATAGAGAACACAATCGACAATATTCAATGCTGAGGCAGTACGTGCCATACCCTAGAGCAAAGGAGCTGACCTTTAAGGACATCAAGAGACCTTCTAAAGCTAAAGGAAAGCTGAGGCAACGGATCGAGGAAGTAAGAAAACACAAATTGTTTGTCAGGGTATTCAAAAATTACCCTCGAAACAAGAAATACGAGTCGTTTTTCACAGTGCATAGCCATGAGACACACTACCCCATACATCAAGCCCTTTATGCCAGAAATAAGGACGCGTTCACCTTCCTGTTGACTGAAGTGCGCGATATCGGACTACTTCGGGAATTCCTTGCTCTTATTGGACCATCTAAAGTGGGTGTGGCTCAGCTGCTATTGGAAATACTCCCAGAATTGATCATAGAGTGTGATATTGAAGAGGACGTGTATCAGTGCTTACTGAGGGTGTTTACTGGAGAGAGGGAGATGCCATTTCCCCTAGCATTACTCCACTACATAGTATCAGGTATGGAAACACTATAATAATAAGTATACTCATACTTAGACTATATGTTAGTGCTAATGATATTTTGGTTCCCTTTAATGAGAGTGTTTGGACTTTGGAGGTCTGCAGATCGTTATCTAATTATACCCTATTTATATAATATGTATGATCATTATATATAACACTATTTTATATGGGTTTGTTTTTCTGTCAATACTAATGGTATCTATATCCGTATAGATTCTTCATCACCTCTCGTGTACAAACAAAACATATCGTATTCTCCATTACACAAATGGTTAGTGACTCCTCCCGGCCCCTTCTTGAGTGTGTGTATGTGTGTGATATGCTGTATTACTCTTGTGTAGGCCAAAATGGTTCCTTGAGAATCGACTAGAGAGATATTGCCGGTCATTGGAGATCAATTGTAAGGATTGATGCTACATCTCTATCTAAACTTAAATACTGAAACAAAACACTTATAATATTTTATTACCATCGTATATGTATGTGTGTAGTGAGTGAGTATGTTTGTATGTGTGTTTATGTATGTATGTGAGTGTTTGTATGTGTGTGTGTTTATTGTGGTACTATCTCCATATGTTGAGCAGATATAACACGTTTCAATTTCTTTACTGTTTCATATTCCATTAATTTCAGTTGCTAGCCATACATTATTGGAAGGGAACAATGTCATTCAACTAGTGGAGGCTGTACTAAGGAGGTTAGTATTACAATGGATGTAATAGGGTTATATGTACATGTGTTATTATATAGGGTTATATGTACATGTGTTATTATATAGGGTTATATGTACATGTGCTATTATAAAGGGTTATATGTACATGTGCTATTATATAGGGTTGTATGTACATGTGCTATTATATAGGGTTATATGTACATGTGTTATAGGGTTATATGTACATGTGTTTCAGGGTACATGTGTTATTATATAGGGTTATATGTACATGTACTATTATATAGGGTTATATGTACATGTGCTATTATATAGGGTTATATGTACATGTGTTATTATATAGGGTTATATGTACATGTACTATTATATAGGGATATATGTACATAGGGTTATATGTACTTGTAGTATATTATATACATGTACTGTATTGTAACAGGGTATTAATCACCCTACCCTCCCCTCTTTCTCTCTCTTTGTGTGTGTAGTAATGATCCTTGTCTCAATTCTAATGGTATTGTAACTGTTCTATATGCTGGCGTATCCAATGGTATCCATCCCGACCTGTTTGAAGCCATTGTGAGAAACATATCGACACTTGATCTCTCCTTTAGCACTCCGAATAAGTGAGTATACTAAATATATATGCACTACAGTAACTCTATTGGGTTGATTATATTCATTAATATAGAGCTAGCTTGCTATTGTGAGTCTGTCACATTCTATATATAAGTATATCATTATTGTAATTATGCTCTTCTGTAGTAAATGGCCGTTATTTGAAGCAATCCAACGTGGTTACTATGACATAGCAAGGCTGTTACTCCAATATGGAGATTTACACTCCTCATCCTGTGAAAACTATGATTGTGATGAAAACGGTATATCAATATATATCCAGCTATAAATAGGTATCTATTACTGTGTACCCTTCTCCTTCCCTTATATACAGATGACATTGTCCCTGGCTATCTAATGGAGAGTGCAGCTCCTATTCATGGGCCCATCATTCTGCATCATGGATCTAAGAACATCAAGGAAAGGCTAATGGGTTGCTTCACCCACATATCCGCAGCACACGAGTTTAATTTTGGCTTAGAATTGTTGAAGCAGATCCCTACTAACTGGCTCATAGACTTTCTTCATACACATCGTAGCAGGATATTGCTGTATCGATGTTTACTAGATGATAGAGGAGTTGATCTTGGTACCTTTCTTATCAATAGCTTTGTTCAAGGGATCACCGATTATATTTGTGACAATATTAACCCCGAACCAACCACTTATAATAATGATGATGATGACCAGGAATTCGATGATGATTCCACTGGTGATGATATTGATGAATCTTTCTGTATTTCTTTCTGTGATTTCGAGTGCATTCCTTCTTTTATCAATATGGCTGCCTCCAAGAATTCTTCATCATGGTTTCAAGCTAACGAATCCCTTGGACTCCTAAACTCGTTTGTCAAGTTTGGAAGATATTTACAGTACAATAATCATCCGTATCTTCATGGATTATGTGGGTGTGGCAAGACCACATTACTCAAGGCAATTCTTCAAAACAGCAAGTTTCAAAGTTCGAGCCTATTAAAAGGGTTTGGTTCAATCCCTCTATTCGATGCAGCTGCCAGCGGTCATGTAGAGTGCTTGCGGTTAATAATGTCATACTTTCCTTCCATTATGAGAGAACAAAGTCCAGATAAATTACTATCGACTGCTCTCGGTGGGTTGTTTCATCTATGCTATGGCACTTATAAGTACGGAAATTTCAAAACTGTGTTCAACTACTTCGAAGATAATTGTATTCCTCCGTACATTAAAACATGGATGAGCCGAGAGCTACGCCAACCTGATAGCGATACTGGTTTGACTGGGGAATTCCTGAGGATGTGTTTCGATGGTTTCAGTCATACCTCTCTCACAGAGAAATCATCAGATCTGCTCACACTATTCCTGTTTAGAGTACCAAAGCTCTTCACCATTGCGCACGATTTGGGAGATTTTATAGCAGAATTACAGCTGGCGTTAGACCACAGGGTTCGGCAGCGAGAGGGGGTGGGTGTGGTTTGGCAGAGTAAGCGATCTTGTCCCTCTGGCAGTACCCAATCACCCGAGTGGTTTGGGTCCATGTCGTGGAATATTTCGGGTGGCAAGAACATTAGCGATTGGATATTTAGAGATTTGGCTCACCTCAATGGTGACACGCCATGCCCCGATAGCTTGCTACATCTCTTGGAAACGTTTCTCTGTATTCACCCTCCATTCAATCCACTTGAAGTCGTTAGGAGCGGTTATTACAAGTTATTAAAGGAACCAATCGGACACATTGAACAGGTGATTGGTAACCATGGCAATTATTCCAGTATTATCGGTGAATGGCAGGATGCAGTGATGGATATCATAAGGCGCAGTGAGCCTGGAGACCAGCTGTGTATCAATATGTTGAGAGGTCTAAACGTAATTAGCGAATTCCGTGGTATCTTTGACCTTTGTAAGCTCCTACTTGCTGCGGTGACTTATAAAGATAATTTCAATGTAAACCTGCTGGAATATCTGCTAGAGTTTGAGCAGGCAAAGCAGTTTTTCACTGCCACTGTGACTCATGCTGCACAGAGAGGGAACATCAAGGCAGTGAAGGTTTTAATCCCACAAAATGAATCATTATTTGAAGCCAACTTCACATCAATTTTGATAGCAGCAGCGAAATCAGGTCAAACAGAAGTTATCGAATACTTGAACCAGTATTCCTTGCTTGTCGTAATGAACTCTACCCAATATTTCAACCAAGACACCAAGTTTTGGTTGGTTGTGTTTAAGAGTGCTGTCCATTCGGGTAAAGAAGCATTGGCAATGAAAGCTATCAACATGGCTTCGTTTGATGCTGTGATGACCATGGCCTCTTCAGTAGAGGTAGTTCATGATGCATGTTGGTGGGGAATGGCTGGTGTACTCAGCGCACTGTGTATTGATAATAAACAGATATACTTTGAGACCACACCCACTAGTTCCCTGTCACCATTCCAGGCTGCTCTAGACAGTGGTAATATTGGAATTGTCTCTAGTGTTGATTCATTTCCCTCACTCGATGATTTCTTCTCATCTGATTTTGCCAAGTCACTATCGGACGCACTGCCTGAGATTAGTCTGCTCAGTAGGTTTAGCCATGGATGGTTGAAAACCCTTGCTTCATCAAAGAGGGACAGCACTGCTTGCTCTGAGCATCTTACTCTGCCTCACTTATCTTCTAACATGTACTCCAACCTTCCTTGCAATATTTTACCCTTCATAACAGCTCTAGCAACCCCTAAAGGGGACGAAATTGTGAAATCGTATTTTACTACATGGGGGGATAGGGCAAGTGGTGTACTGTTACATAATATGCTCAAGCAATACTCTGTTAATCCCCTTCATCTTGCTGTATGCGGCGGCAATGAGGAGTCTGTACTAGCTGTGTTAGTTCCACTGTCCAGTACTACTGTTCACGACGATTTCATGACTTTGGAAATATTTCGAGTGGCCCTTCTCAACAACAACACCCGTATCGTTCAATTACTTACGAAATACTGTAACTCTAATACTCTTGCTCAGCTGTGTAGCCCTCAAGGTGGTGAGTCGATACTACATATGGTAGCCCAGTACACTCGATCCTCAGAGTGTGTTGATCTGATGTTGGCAATGTTGAATACCCATATCAGTAAACTAGTTCATGTGGTTGATTATGCTAAGATGGGTCCATTAGAGTGTGCTATAGCCAGTGGTAGAGGTTACGTAGCCCAGAACCTTATTGATCGTACTGGTGCTGTCACTAGTGAGCACATTAAGGAATTACTACTGAGAGGATTTGGTTGGTTTAGTAATCTCATGGAAGCCAATGCTAAACTAACATCAGATACTATATCAGGTACAGGTTGCCATGTCGACACCTCCCAGACTGCCCACTCTCCAGCCCTGCCCTCCTGGCAGACCAGCCCCGCCCTGTTTGTATTGCAGAGTTCACTCAGTTTAAGAAATAAATCTCTCACGGTATATTACGATGGTATTAAAAACCTCCATCCGTGTGTGGCCGAGGCATTGACAGGTGCTAGCTGTGGTGTATTACCCTTGTATTCTATTAATGCTGTGGATAGCAGCGAAGGTGGAAACCCTCTTGTATCAAAGTTACTGAATCGAGCAAAACTAATTGAGTTTTTCAAAAGTGGTGAAATACTGTGTCGTTGGAGTCGAAGGGGCCAATGGCAGTCGATCGTGAATATCATTAAACACACCCTCAGTACAAGCGACGATGATTTACTCGATCCAGAAACAATTGCAAGTATTTTCACGCAGGCATGTTCCCTGGGTTCTTTATTATTTGTAGAGTTTGCTATGAACGACTTATACCCTTCTATGGTACCAGAGGATGCGGTAATTGAAGGCTTTGCTGAGGCAGCTGGCTCAGGGCAGCTTGAAGTAATGGCTTATCTAGTATTGAACAGTGGGTTACCACAACGTGTGTTTAAAGAGCGTACCAAGATGTTTAAGGTTTCCGCCGTAGTTAATTTAATCTTCTTCACTTCAGCCAGCGAGATATTTAGCACACTACAGAGTGTCAAATTGAAGAACGAGTCTTTTCGATTGCTGACATCCCAGATGTGGTTGACTCACGAATGGGGTGAGTATCAGTTGGAACTGGTTGCCAAGCGTATCAGTAGTGTATTCACGTACCCTGATCAGCTTGATATCAGTGTTCACAAGCACAAACAGTTATCCATCAACATGTCTGGCTTCCCTGATAGTTTTGATGACGTTGTTTGCCCGTTTGCTAAACTAGCTGTGATATTCTCAACTAGTGTTAGT
>JAYJLX010052453.1:0-11165 GCA_036873525.1 Chalinula nematifera | reverse complement strand
GCTTGGGCATTCAAACTACAGAACGTCAGCCCAACAGCACCACAAGCTGACTGAAGGAAATCTTAGATGCTTAACACGATTGCCAACGAAATATTTTTTTTTGACACATGTTAACTGACTTAAATTAATTGATGAGCTGTGAATAAGTGTATTTCATTGTATAACTTTTTTAGTATCATCTATGAATATCATTACAAGCAGCCCCACCTTAATTTTTCTTCATGGATAACATAATAGCTATGTTCCTTGCTCTCTGCTGCCTTTCCCAGCTGGTCTCAGCCCAATACACTCCAGACTGGGACTCCCTTGACAAGAGGCCGTTACCATCATGGTATGATGAAGGGAAGCTGGGTATATTCGTAGTCTGGGGTGTATACGCAGTGCCTAGTTATGACAGTGAGTGGTTCTGGTACCGATGGAAGGGGTCGAAAACTCCGAATGTGGTTGAATTCATGAAGAAGAACTATCCACCTGATTTCACATACCCTGATTTTGCGCCCATGTTCAAGGCTGAGATGTTTGATCCGGATCAATGGACTGATCTATTCAAGAAAGCAGGAGCTAAGTATGTCAATATGATTTATTCTTCATCCACTCCCTATGGCTTTATCAACCATTACTGACTTTCTATCTGTGTTTAGTTACATAGTTGTGACTACCAAACATCACGACGGCTATACACTATACCCCAGTAAAACTACCTGGAACTGGAACTCTGTTGACGTGGGACCTCACATGGATCTCATAGGGAACCTCTCTGCTTCGCTCAGGAAGAACTCTGATATTCATCTCGGACTGTATTTCTCTCAGTTCGAGTGGTTCAATCCGCTATATCTACAAGACAAAGCAAACGGATTCAAGACCCAAGATTACGTAGAGCAAGTTAGCATGCCTCAAATGCACGAAATAGTGAACATGTACAAACCTGACCTGATTTGGTCAGATGGTCAATGGGAAGCGCCTGATACCTACTGGAACAGCACCGAGTTCCTAGCATGGCTCTACAATGAGAGGTACATACCTATGCATGCAGTGAGATACAACAGCTAGATATTTTTCATGTTATATAGCCCTGTGAAGGATACAGTAGTTGTTAATGATCGGTAAGCCATATTACAAAATCATTCATAATTTTTATCAAAAGTGATGTTTGTTATCAACGTAATAGTTGGGGTAGTGGAGATATATGCCATCATGGAGGATATCTTACATGTTCTGATCGATACAGTCCACGTTAGTAAACATTACATACTTTTAAAGTACATGTGCATTCCTTAATTGCATGATTCAAGACATTCATCACTAATCTTATATATATAGGTACTCTACAGAGCCGTAAATGGGAACACGGCTTGACAATCGATGTCAAATCATGGGGCTTCAGGAGGGAGGCAACTATGAGTGACATGCTTTCAATTGAACAGATATTGAATGAATTCGTATCAGCCGTCAGGTATATCATAATCCAGACAGCACAGGATTCATTATAGTTTAATGGTGCATGATTTGACATTATCTTTGATTTGTAGTTGTGGTGGTAACTTCTTACTAAATGTGGGCCCAACAGAGGATGGACGTATTGTTCCTATATTTGAGGAACGCCTGCTACAACTGGGTAAGACGGAATAATTGGGAGGGGCTTAGCTAATTCATGCATACCATGGGAGGGGCTTATGCACATCTGCATGCAAATTTGAGGGGGTTGATCATAAAGAATGTATAACATCTTCTCTAGGGTCTTGGTTGAGTAACAATGGTGAGGCTATATATAAGAGTAAGCCATGGAGTCATCAGAACGACAGTGTCAATGGTGATGTCTGGTATACAATGAATGCCACTGATAAGTCTGTGTATGCTATTGCCCTCAAATGGCCTGACAACAATGTCCTTACTCTTGGATCAGTGAAGGCCTCATCAGACACCACAGCCACTCTATTGGGCTATACTGGTAAAGTACAGTCAATGGTTAACAGTAAGGGACAGCTGGAGATCACAATGCCCCCACTACCTTTGGACTCTGACCTTCACTGGGCTTGGGCATTCAAACTACAGAACGTCAGTCCAACAGCAAAAAGACATATTCAAACAGGTCATAAGGAGCACTAAGGAAGCCTTTGAATAAAAATTATTACAAAAAAGGAAGGTTCATGCCAGAAATTGAAATAAAAAATATACAAACAAGCTACAAATGATAACATGCATGTGTTATGCTACCACAGCCGAGAATATTATTTATTTTGCTGATTTATAATAATATTATTATAATATTATTTTATCGTATAGAAAACCTTCCAACATTATAGATTGTAAAAAAAAAGAAAATTAAAACAATAATTTGAAATGATGTACACAGAACTAACAAACGAAGAATAATTTACCATAATATGACAGGCCACGCGTCAACAGGATAAATTATTAAAAAGAAAACTTTAATACATAAATCAATAATTATCTGTTTTAGATGCTAATTAAGTGTGGGTGGAGCACTACAATGTTAACGGAGTTTTACTTAACCTGTTGTAACAAGCAGATGAAAATTTCTTTAAAAATTTTGTAAGTTCTCTTTTAGCTATAGTTCTGACTACAGAAGGAGGGGCCCAGCCACCAGGGTTAACTAGAGGTTAAAAAAAAAAGAAAAATCAATAATGACAATAATGCCGTTTTTAAAAGACTAAATAATTAACTCTAACTTACCATTAGCCGTATAGATGATTAAACAGGAGATATCGTCTCTTGATAAACCAGACTCCGCCCCTTTCGATATCGGAGCGTTGGTTATTGTCTGACATACCATGGACACAGTGAAAATGGCTCGAATTAATTTTGAAGTACTCTGTGAAAATTATACGTGAATAAAAATGAATAAATATGAAAAAATAACTTTAAAAAAAAAGGTTATCACTGATCCATTCGACTCCAACAAGAGTACTAGAGTATGTATTAGAGTTCCATTAACACAAATGCATGTACACACACAAGCATAGTCTCACGACACCTCTCACCACCCTTCTTTACTAATAGACTACAATAAATGAAAGCTTAAAAGCTGAATAATAATTACACTCACTGGAACTGAAGGATGATCTATGGAGAAGTTGCAGATCATGTGGGTGTGTCCCACCATGTTTTCTGGTCTTGGCTCGCTATCCAGGATACAATGATTGGACAGGAATACCGTTTCCCTCTGCGTTGAAGGCCACACCCTCTTGTGTAAGTTATGGAATATCATAGTGTCTTCAGCTAACACTTCCAACGTATCGACTTTCTCAATGGTACCTATAAAACAGGGACATTATATTTAATACAATGGAATAATGATTATACACTAAAATACAGACCAATCGCACACAATACAATACTGAATTGATTACATATCATGTTACTAAATATAGAAAACAGCAGACATCAATAGATGCTGTATTGTTACTAAATATAGAATAATGTAAGTAAAGACACAAGTATATTCGCATGTAGTGTGCCAATCACCTTCCCATTCCATTCGAGTGGCCGGGTCGAAGAAATATTTAGCCGTTTCGTACGCAGATAGTCCCTGGAATCACAGTGAATGAAAGTGAAATAAAAGCAAACATACCAACATATGAAAGTACACGGTAATTTGTAGTGGATAGAAGTACAAACAATTACAGAGATAGAGTTATAGCCAGCATATACCAATCACATACTAATAGCATATACCCCATCGTATGTACATACACCATTGTAAATGATATACATGTACATACTGTATAGTATATAACTGTTTAATTTGGAGGATTCATAAATTTGAAGTTCGGCAGTTTTAAAACAAACAAAAAACATCACCAATATAAATTCTGGAATGCATAAAAGTGCCAACTGCAGTAGCTTTAGAATAACAGCTGCAAGGTACATATACGCATTGTATAGAGCTGCACATAGTCAGCTGCGAGCTTTCCTCCAAAGAACCATTATTATAATTAGGAAGTCAGAAACAGTAGTGCTATGGTGTCATGTTGACGGGTGTCAAATAACACAATAATATTGTGTCATTCACTATTAACTACCATTTTCAATCATACAATCCAATCAAGGAAACTATTATGGCTCTCTTGTTTCTCTACCTTCCTCTCTCTCTCCTCCCCTTCTCTCTACATACCTTGATCACATGTTTAGCTTTTAGAGGATCTACAACTACCCCATCTTCCTCCAGTTCACGTCTATGTACCTTTGAAAAGAAACAAAGAGAAAGCAATCAAACACGTGACCAGTTAATTAGATTCTCTGCCAGGCTGCGCAGTGGCCGGTAGTGGGTGTGGTCTCCTAACCTTCATATCTCCATCTTCGTGTACTAATACCCAGTTAGCGGTGTCGACAGGTTCAAACACATATTTGGAATATTCGCTGACTTTCTTGTCAATCTAGAAGTAGAGTGAAGAAAACAACATCACTTTAGATAACCCACTTGACCCCTGATGGATCCCTATGGTAACAGACAACACACACCATCACATGTATACCATGTGGATACCATTTGTGTAGTGAGAAATGTGTGTATTATTTTATTTAACTCTCAGTAAATGCATGTATGTTTCTTTTCAAGTCAAAAGCAAACATTCCACAACAAAGGGTACACACAAGGCAGAGTTTACCCAAACAACTCAGATAACATAATTCTCGTTAATTAAAAACACACACACACACAAGTAATCCTACTTGTACATTAACAGATAAGCGAGAAAGAGCTTCCAACATTACACAGTACATGAACATAATAGAATATATATAGTACAAGTATACAATACAGAGCAGTATGTAATATAACATACGTACATGTATGTACAATGTATATAATATAACACAGTATTATATAGTGTAGTACACATAATTATGTAATATAGCACAGTATAGTACTACATCTAGTGGAGCAATTAAAGTTCAGTAACAGTATACAAGTAACTACATACTAAAACTAGTCTACTATTATTTGTCGGTGAATCAAACAATTTGTTAATTTCTAGAACAACAGAGATATACCACCAGATGTGGTCAGAGGATGATGGTCAGTCGGGTGGTGTCATCAGGTGATGTCACACACGCACACCACACGAATTCCCCAACCATAGTAACTGGTGACGATAATAAAACAATCACACGATATTATACCTAACAATTCTCATCCACAACTACAACTGTCATTTAATGAAGCAATTAAGTAGTCACTTTAAAAATTAGTCAAACAGTACATGTACAGTACAGTACGTATGGTTTTAGTTACATTAACTACAACATGTTGTTATAGTTAAAGGCCCATAGGTACCTCTGGTGTCATGCGATTCCCTGTACCACACAGACTCCTGTGTCTTATTTCCAAGCTAAGCGCCGACGAAATATTAGAAGGCTATATTGAAAAAAATGTATCGATAAAAATAGGATTTTTATTAATGAAACTGGGTCACAACTTACTGTTAGAGTGCTTTCGGAAAGAGAGGTCTTGGGAACAGTCTAAGGAACAATAAAATAAAGAATTATTAATAGTCAATCATTCTGATTGTTTATCATACTCTGGAATGTATATGTGTATGAAGACCATTATGGAAGGCTTTAACTGAAACTGTACAAATGGTAGCAGCCATTACCACATACAACAAACAAGGATTCATTCATAGGAACTTGGACTAATTTTTGTCAATTACACAGCTGCACTATACCAGCAACCATGCAGTAATCCAGATTGTCAAGTTTTACAGAATAAAGACAGAAAAGAAGAACACAGCAACACACACACACTGGGAGCAGTGTTGCTGTTTGCATTAACAAGCTAGACTAGACTAGACTATGTTTCAGCCATAAACACTTGAGAGCTACACTGTATACATAGATTATTGTACATGTAGTATTGACTATCAGTTTATAATCATGTATATTATAGATTCAATATATTCTACCAGTAGATCAGGACAGTTTGGAACTGTTGCATGTACAGTATAATGCCACACTATATACTGCCCAGTACTGTCCAATGTGCTGTGCACATGCATATTGATATATCAAGGTAGTGTAGGACTGACACTCTATATACTGTCTAAAGTTTCTTTTATAATTTATACTGCTCTAGTCTAGTGGGAGACTTACTGGATCAGCTTCATCTTCTTGGTAAGCCATCTCAAGTGCATCAAAGAACTCTTCTTCATTCATTGTACTGTGAGGCCCCTCCTGTTGGGGAGAGGGAGGGAGAAAACATGATGGAGAAGAAATGGAAGATTGTGACGGAGTTAAGATAGCAGCAGAACAGCACACTTCTGCCATGACAACGTTAAAGCTACGGTTATACAGTGATATTACTGTTTGATGGCTTTTATAATGACACCACCATTTGACAGATGGGCCCACATGCTCAGCACATGAACTGATGATGTTTGGCTTCACACCACTTTTGTTGTCATGACTACAACAAAAAATCAGGTGCTTTTATTTTCTGCATAAAATTAATTACTAATTAGATGCTAAATATTCATAGCTCAGATAACGATATTCATAGGGCTTTAATGTTATTCATTGGCTAATGAAACAATAGCAGATTGGATTATTACTAAAAATATATACCTGAAAATCAGGTCCAGAATACTGATAGGCCATAACTCTGGGACCATTCAGTGCAGAATGAGCTGCCCTTTCAGCCTTTCTTCTTCTTTCTTGCTCCTATATAAAAACCAAAAAAGAAAACAAAAAAACATTATAAAAAAGGCACTAAAACTTGAGAAGGTTACTAAGCAATCAGACATGCATCAATTCATCAAGCAAAGGAGTGTTTGAGTTCTTGAAGTAGCAAATGCTTAATTAAAACGGGAGTGCATTCCAGACATAACCAGCAATCAATTGAATCCCACAATATAGGGATGTAAAGGCTTTGATCACCAGGCAACACTCATAACCTCATGATTACTATAAGAAAGGGTCACACGATACCCTGAGCACATGTACTGTGTATAACACACATATATATCATGTATACCATACACAGAGACCATGGCACATAACATATATACTGATATATAAGCATCCAATCAAAGCACACAGGAAACAAGCTCTGCTTTTGTAGAAGGACATCTTCAGGAAGGTGCCCCCCATTCTGTGAAATATTGATATTCACAAAGCTATCAACCTGGCAGACAAGTCTGTTAATGTTCATTATAAAGGGGGTGTTGTCTCCATTAATAAAGAGTTCTAGTGTCTGTACATTAGGATCACGAGGCTGTGATATAAGGTATGTACTGTATGAGTACAATAAGTCTATGCTACTAATAGTATAAGCTATGTGTATCTAATGTACTGTATAGGTGCTAAATAGTGGGAAATCACTCCTTACTCACCTGTACATGTGGTGTACAGTACATGTACAGTATGCAGTACATGTATAGTATGGTATAGCATATCTTCTGTTGCATGATGCATGCAAACACAGAAAGGTCAAATCCTAGAGGCTGCATGGGTGGCTGGTACAGGTGGTAGTCAGCCATATAAATGTAAACCAATCTACCAGGTATACATTCCCTGACCTTTTCAAACTTTGCCTTCCAATACTCTTCTCTCTTGTTCATCAGTTCAATGCAGTGTGAGAGTGAGGCTATGATTCCAGCTGTTGTAGCTTTGAATGTAATGGCTTCCCCTTTGAAATCAATATGACTCAGGTCTGTCGATCCGATCCCGCTCGACATAGACGAGGCCACACCCCCTGATATACGAGAATGGTTGGACCTGCTGTGATGGAGGTTACCTAACTTGAATACGAATGGATCACTCCCCGTGCGACGGTGCTCCTTTTTGGGAAGCCGGCCAGCAGAGGGTGAGTTATTAGCACTGGAGAAGGTACCGTTTTGGATGAATCGATTGGACTCCAGAGGAGAGGAGGGGCTCGAGTGTTGGCCATAGTCATTTGAGGAAGAAGATGTGGCCATATCGTCTTTATCCGGTGGGTCATCAATGGAGTCGTTAGAGGCTTCCATACTATGGACAGCATTACTATTAGCACCTGTAGATCAAGGGAGGGAGGGAAGACAGCTTAAGTACGGAATACTACAGTACATACACTTGAAGGTAATAAGTCATATTAATGAGAAACAAAAATTAATAACTCAAAACTCGTCAAAATATTACCAAGTTTGAGCTAATTGAATTGAGTAAGACAACACTCTACACTTACTGAAAAAGCAAGTACATGCACAGTTCCTCGTATATAAAGATTTGGAACTAGGAAGATAAACTCTTTACAACATGTGAATTAATTATGCTAATCATGGCATACAAATTACATAAAGCGACCAATTACTAGTGAAACCAGCCAAAGCTAATGCCAAAATGACAGATAACAGGAATACAGCAATCATGGATATACTGTATACAGCATGCACACAGCCCATATCATGGCCAGACTCCCATATAAGGGCATGCAGATTAGAGTATTCACCAATAAACACACATGCCTCAGCAATAGGTTACAACTGCTGACTGTACAGATAAACACTATTATACATTGGTTGACTACAGTAAACACATACACACACACTCAGCACAGTAATAGAGAAGAGAAGACTACAAAAGATACTTATGCATGAGATTTTACCGTTCTCGACAAGGTTGTCGAAATAGTGCTGGAGGAGATCGATTTGCTTGCAAAGGATATCTCTATACGTCTCGATTTCAGAGAGTTTAACATGTAGATTGTGAGTGGCCTATAAAAATGGGGACATAACGCTTTATAGCAAACCGTTTATGGACAGTGAATGGAGTAGTTGTTACCTGATACGATGAACTGGAGGCCTGAGACATCCCAGACAAGGAGAGGATGGATCCTTGACGGGGGATCGAAGAACCTTTACCAAACCCATTCTCCTGCAAATATTTCTAGAAAGAGAGAGAGATAAAGAGATAAATAGATAGAAAACAAAAAGAAAGGAAGTTAGAAAACTGAATCTCAATGAACAGGAAGAAACAAAGTTAACAAGCATATTATAAACAAATACTTTTATTAGCAACAACCAATCAAATCACACATTCCACACTATACAACATGTACTTATACTGAGGTTTGGTGAGTGTGTTAATGAGGTAACATTTGGTGGATGAGATAAACATATAGTTTTCACCTAGGAGATCACAAATGGCTATTGATAAGCACAAGGGAATTACTTCATACAAATAATTTAATATTAAAAATGTTAAAATCTGCTAGGATTTAAAGAGAAGGTCATAGGGAGCTTATCAAAATTCAATAAGTTTTCTACACAGTAAAACTTTATGACCAATACTTGAAAATATTCTATCTCTTCTGCATCAAAATTACACAAAAAACACTTGGAAGGCGGTGTTCAAGGCTTCAGAGTCAAGTTGTTAAATTTAAACTGGCTTTAGAGTCACATGAATTTTTAAGGGTGTTAAATTGCCAAGCAACCAATGAAGGCTGTGTCAACTATTCTGGATTCATCAAAATGAAATCAGTTATGATAGTATTGTGACCTAAATAACACTAGAACAACTTGACGAAATTTCAAAGGAAAAATACAAAAACAGCTCATTAGCCTTCAACCCCAAATACAAGATAAAAAAATAAACCCAAGTATTATGTATATCCAGTGTGCATTAGGCAAAGTGTAAGCCTTTATTCCACATAATGAGACAGTACAATTGCTACTGTCTCTAAGGGCAATATGGGAGTGTGACTCAGACTAGGAACAAGACTCAATTACGGTATGGAACTGGGCCTGGATCACTTATTGCATACATTGTTCCAACAGCCTTACTGCTAATGATATACTGGAATTCCAAAAATGGGTTAAATAATTACTTGCATGGTTTTTATACTAATTATTAATACATTGTGCATTTGTACAGGGCTGCCTATAATTGGTTGGCTCCCTTTTGAGCAACTACTTCTAATACGTTAGGTGACAGATCGTTCCCAATACTTTCGTATACTTGATTGACATTTGATAGCCTAAATAAAGAACAATACAGCTACACAAATTACATATATCCCTAGCAACACTACAATATACTGGAACTGGGAAATTGTTCAAACACATTCACAGGCTCACATCTTTCACAATCACTATGGTAACATCGTGTTGTAACACGTCACAAGGACACTAACTAGGAAACAGCTGAAGGGCATGGTGAGCATGTGTGTTACACAAATTACCACCAACAGTTTACAGCTAGGATTCAGTTGCATAACCCAAAGGCACTAAGATGTGATAAGATTATAAGAGAGTTGACTGATAATAGGGGAGTGCATGTGTGCATGTATGTGCGTGTGTATGTGTGTGTGTGTGTGTGTGTGTGTGTGGGGGGGGGACATAAGAGGTGTGATGAGTGCGCATTCATTAGTGCATGACATTATTTACATACGCTCGTTAATTACTGTCCTAAGTATAACAATAGAAATATACACACGAAATCCAACTGAGTAAGAGTACGGGAATAACAATAATGAAACATTATGTAAAAATGGTCTAACAAATTGGTACATAATGCAGTTTGTATGCTCTTATTGAACGGAGTACAGTACAGCATGTGGAGATTATAGGTTATTGCTATAATACATTATTAAAAATTTCAATTAACAAAAGCTATAGGTTTTTAAAAATTCCAGCTATCAAAGCTAACAGGTGTTCCAAAAACTAAAACAGATCTTAGAATAATAATAAAAACTCAAACTGGTTACCATAACAAACACACATACTGCAAAAAAATACATATAGTGTTCCTATTCACCCTTATAGATATAGGACAAGGGAAATATAGAGACTAGGGCAAGGGTGCCGGGCATATGTAGTCAACTCAATGATTTACAGCTGCTATTCAAGGCAGGTTAGGAAGGAAAGAAAGTGGGTGGTACTAACCTTATTTGCTTCTATTATACTCATCCACTCCTCCTTCTCGCGAGGGTTTTCAGCTCGAAAGAAGTACGTGCAATCATGAGCTCTGATGTCGAAACGTTTATCATCGAACTCATGTAGCTAATGAGGAGAGAGAGAGAAGTGGCTCAAACATACTTGCTAAGCACTGTGCTTGAGTCAGGTGTAAAAAGTCACACATTAGCTTACCAGTATCCTGACTTTCTGGAGACTAACAGAGCCCCTGCAACCGAACTGGAGGTCAAATTCCGATTTGTAATACGACAGTATTCC